>WNGS01010001.1:138719-155264 GCA_020271785.1 Procambarus virginalis | reverse complement strand
AAAAAAAACCGACCGGAGGGAGGGACGCCAGGGAGCCTCCGGGACTCGCCCACCAAAATGCCGTTTTATTATATTCAACGCTGATTTTCTAAGGGAAAGCCCCTACAGCTCCCTGGAGCTAACTACCCACAGAGGAAAAGAATAGGGACTGACCCGGGAGGCGGTCGCCGCGCAATACTCAACCCGAAGTTGAGACAACAGGCCGCATCTGCTGACCCAAAGCGACACAGGCCTGACTGGGCCCAGGAACGTGTACAAGGCAACGAACAGCCAAAGATCCTGCCCGACCGCCAAATTCCCCGTGCCCGAACGTCCTCCCAGGACACGGTACCAAAGACGGCGGCAAGAGCCGCGAACTTGTGGATGTCATGGGCACGGAGATAGACCGCAGGCTGGAGAGCCTGAAGAACTCCGCAGACGACCTGGGAGACCCGCACCCTCTAACAGGGAAGAAGGGAACCGGAGCAACCCAAATCGTGTTCATGGACCCAGAAGCCATAGTGTGCCAAGCACGGCGGAGAGCCGCAACCGGACAAAAACAAATGCACGCCCGGCCCAACCAACCAAGCATCAACAACCCAGAGACCCCTCCGGAAAGCAGCAGGCTCATCCTTCACCAGAAAAGAAGGAGAAGGCAGCAGACGACCAAACCGATCACCTCAACCGAAGGAGCAGAAAACCCCTGCGCAGGAGGAGAGCATGAAGCTCACCTACCCAACCCCCAGAGGCCAATGCCAACCAGAAGAGCCATCGAAAAACAAACCGGAACCGAAGGGGCCACAAGAAAACGAGAAGAAAGAAAAGAGCACTCTGTCCAATGACCAGGACGGCTCAAGTGGCGCAAGAACAGGCCGGAGGTGAAACAAGCACGAGACAGCTTATGAACGGCGCAGATGAAAGTCCGAACGCAAGCCGAAGCGGCTCCGCCAGCGCCGCATAAAACGAGGCGATAGTATGCAGCAAGTTGACAGCCCCCAACCCCCAGCAGAAAAGCCAAGCCGATGCCTACAAACGCAGCTACCGAAGAACGAACAGAAGGAAAAGGAAGGACCGCCAAAGCACCCCATACTGCCGCCACAAAGTACACAGGTGGGACACCAACAACGAAACCACCTGACCACCAATGGACGCGAGATCCCCGAGGCAGAATGGAATCAGCACTGCCAAGGGTCATCCGAGCCTAGGAAGAGGCAGAGCTGCAGGAAGATCTCGGGTGCGACCACCAAGGAAGCAGAGCCAGAAGCCAAAGCCGGCAAGGAGGAGATGGAACGTCTGCCAAACAGAAAACTCCCCAACAACACGAGCAAGCTCGCCAGGGGATCGGAAACCACGGGTCCAACGTGACACCAGAGAACGGACAAGAGCCTAAAAAAAACAACAGGCAGGGCAAGCCAGGAAAACAGGAAATCAAACCTGGCAACAGGAAGGCCAAAAGGCACAAACAAAACACACAACAGCATGAAGGAGGAAATGATAAAAAAGACTAGCAGAAACGCCCCAGCACCAGCGGCCAGGGACAAGAGTGAAGCAGGAAGACGAGAGGAATGCATGAGGAAGGGAAGTGGCGGAGGCCAACCCCACACCCAGCATCCAGTACAGAGAAGAGCCCAGTAGGCTCTGGAACTGTAACAGAAAGTGAATGATAGGCGAGGGGCAAAACAAAGAGCCCAAGCTCATCCCCAGCCAGCACAACTAGGAGAGAGAATCCAAGGAACATAGAAAAACCAGGCCCGACACATCAAGACCGGCAAGGAAGGAGGGCCCCAGAAAATCAAGGGAACAAAAAACCCAAACAAGGAAAGTGCCAGAAGGAACACAGAAGGGTCGAACAAAAACACCACAACCATACCCCAACACCACGAGCGTAGCTCTCATCCTGTAACTACACTTAGGTAATTACACTTAGGTAAACACTTAGGTAATTACACCTGGGCTGACCTCATACACAGCCCCAAGCGTAGAGACGAGAGAGCCCAGGAAGCACAGAATCCGCACGCCAAGCGAACGATAGGTGAGAGGTGGAACCAAAGAGCCAGAGCCCAACACTGCAAGCACAATTAGGCGAGACCATAACTTCCTCGACACAGGAAAACGTACCACCGAACAGGCACCTCCACCGTTGCACCGTGGAACAAGGTGGAGGCGGGGCCCCGAACTCAAGCATCGTTAGACAAGCATAGGAGAGGCAGGATGAGTACAGGCAGGAGCTGCTTCATATGGGCCAAGAGAACTCCTGCAGTCACCTGTGATCGAAGGAAGGAATCGGGTGGTGAGAACAAGAGCTGCCACGTATGGGCTAATAGCCCTGCAGCAGGCACCTAGGTTTTTATGTTGCACATCCTCAAGTACGTATATACAACCATTCCTACTCCCAAAAACAAAAATGGCGTCAGGACTAAGGAGATGCCAGACCGCACCAACTCACCTGCAGAACATAGGCGCTGAAGGGCCATGCATGACACAAGCCTATTAGAACGTAGCCGCCTGAGGCGGCCAGGGCGCTCATGTAGGAGAAGAGGAGGGGAGTGGCGAAGGAGGCTTCCCACACCCAAAAACGCAGAGAAAAACCTTGTGACCTCCCCACAGCGGCACTCCAGAACACCCAAGAGCAACGGAGCACGGACTGGAGAATGATAAGAGCGAGAGGTGAAGCCCCCGAGAGAAAATGGATGCAGAACACCAGCACGTGTGCACACCGCCCGGAACCAAAACAAACTCCCACGGCGCATGAGCAGGACACGAAAGAAAAGTAGCCCAACAGGTTGGGCTACACAGGTCCATCCTACTCCGACCAACAACAGATCAGAAAAGTAGCTCAACGGGTCGTATCTCCAGCGATCCGTTGAAGAAACAGGCCAACTCATGGAAACAGAAGCCAACTTAGCCGGCCCATGTAAGGAAAACAACGAACCGAAACGGAACCCAAGCGAGTCACCAGTAGCCCAACATGGCGACAATTAGCCCAACATGGCAACAAGTAGGCTAACATGACAACAAGTAGCCCAACATGGCAACAAGTAGCCCAACATGGGAACAAGTAGCCCAACATGGCGACAAGTTGTCCAACCGGCTACAAGCAGCCCAACCGGCGACAAGTTGTCCAACCGGCTACAAGCAGCCCAACCGGCGACAAGTTGTCCAACCGGCTACAAGCAGCCCAACCGGCGACAAATAGCCCGATCCGGCATACCGGACCAGAACGGAAGGAGAACGAGCAGTGCCGAGACACAGCGTGGAGAGAAGAGATATGAATAAACGAACGAGAAAGCCAAAAAAAAATTATCTGCCCAGAATAGGACCCACAAGCCCTAGAAAGGACCCGAGGGAAGCCCCACCGATTGACGACAGACGTACCAGTAAAACGGGAAGGAGCAAAACCGTCCCGAACCTTCAAGAACATAGAAGCAAACACAAAGGACGAAGGCACAGAAATCCCAATTAGAGGGAGACATGACGGAGAAGTCCCATCCCAGGAAAAAGGGGCATAGCACGTAGAGAAGCACCTAGTGACAGGACGGAAACAACGGGCAGAATGGACAAGGAACCGAGCACGGGGAGGGGCCGACGCACAAATACTCGTGTGGAGGGGGGGGAGGGGAGGAAAAACTACACTCTACAAAACCGCAAGCCCTGCCCAGAGGGGTAGAAAAACCCCGGCGGGGACCAACGGGGCCTGAGGCCCCCCACGTCAGCCGCATCCCAGCCCCAAGAACCCACCCGGCAGGCCCCGGGGCTGAGCTGTCCCCCAAAAGCCCCAGCCTCAAGAAAACCGGGGCAGCCGTGAAAAGCACTAAGGAAGGGAGCCCACTGGCAGACTCTTACAACACGGCTGGAGGAAACAGGCTCCAATGCCTCCGTCGCTACCCGGGAAGGGGAAGTCCCCGAGACCAACCGAGGCTCAAAACCATGGAAGCCCCGCCCCGACCCTGAACCCACAGACGGTAAAGACCCAGATGTATGGAGGAAAGGAGGGGAGGGACCCGACAAGACCACCAACGAAAACGGGGGCAGCCTCGAGGCTTCCGGGGAGCAAACAACTAGCGCGTTGCCACTGAAACCCTATGTGCAATGCCCGTGCAGCCTGCACCCACCGAGTCAACATAAGACTGGGTAACAGTCACAAACATGCAATAAAACTTGCAAGACCCCAGGCTGAAGGTGTCATTGACCCCACAGGCTGCAGACAGAGGCAAAACTGTGAAAGAGTCACCCTGGGACAAGAGGACAGAGCAACCCTCGAACTCGCACAAAGCGAGGGGGGGGGGGACACCGGGGCGACATCCATCGAGCCCACACTCCCCCTAGGGGTTTCCCAGGGTCCCACACGTTTACTATAAGAGGACAGCATCCACTCAATTTAACGGCCTATATGGGGCTGTACCCTAGTCGTTATTTCCGGAGCTCCGTTATTTCCGAAGTCAAGTCGGGTCGGGTAATTTTTCAAGTAACAATCAGGTAGGATATATTTTATACTGTATAACTAAAATTAAATAAAGTTCATTGTGTAATTGCATTCCAATTTAGTGCCAAGCCGACGATTAAGCCAGCTGGTGGCTGCTGCATATGATGTTTGAACACAGTCTGATCAAGACCAGATGGGTGGGAAAAAATTGGTTCATTCCTTTGTATTGCAAAATATTTCATGTATCAGTGATTGTTAATATTTTCTCAATAAAATTTTAGAGATGTGTTTTGTTTTACCCTGAACAGCGCAGGTAATGTATTTTTAATGTTATGACACAGGCTGTGGCGGCCAGGCCATAACAATGGCAATCGAGACTTGCCACTGAGAGCTAGCCAAAACGAAATATTTTGAGCTCACCTTTTCTCTGCTAATGATAGAATATACATTTGCAGAGATTAATATGTAGCTTTTGTTTAAAAAAAAACTATGTTGAAATACTATAATAAAATTGGTAAATTGACTTACTTTTAATGAAGCTGAAGATTACGTCATCCTCTGCAGCGTTTGTTTTATATTGTTCAGTATTATATACAGGGTACATACAGTATGAACGCTTATTTTCAGGCATTCACTTCACACAACAGCTAGCCTTACTACTAATTCACACGAGTTCTAATTCTAATTCACAATTGAAAATTATTTCTACTGTACATTTACACTGTACAGTATCTTTTTGTCAAGGCTTAAATAATCATTAACACTTACAATACTGTACTCTATCAACACTTTTACACTAATTTATATGCCTTTCAATCATATTTTATATCGTTAGTGGAGGCTACACGACTTTTGATGGGAATTCAGCATCAGCGGGTGCAACATGGCTTGCAGAGCATTCGTTGCTGGCGGATGCTCCAGGACTTGTCGATGGGAATTCAGCATTGGCGGGTGCAGCATATCTTGCAGAGCATTCATTGCCGGCGGAGGCTGCACAACTTATCGATGGGAATTCAGCATTGGCGGGTGCAGCATATCTTGCAGAGCATTCGTTGCCAGCGGAGGCTACACGACATGTTGATGGGAATTCAGCATCGGCGGGTGCAGCATATCTTGCAGAGCATTCGTTGCCGGCGGAGGCTGCACAACTTGTCGATGGGAATTCAGCATCGGCGGGTGCAGCATAGCTGCAGAGCATTCGTTGCCGGCGAAGGCTGCACGACATGTTGATGGGAATTCAGCATCGGCGGGTGCAGCATAGCTTGCAGAGCATTCGTTGCCGGCGGAGGCTGCACAACTTGTTGATGAGAATTCAGCATCGGCGGGTGCAGCATATCTTGCAGAGCATTCGTTGCCGGCGGAGGCTGCACAACTTGTTGATGAGAATTCAGCATCGGCGGGTGCAGCATATCTTGCAGAGCATTCGTTGCCGGCGGAGGCTGCACAACTTGTTGATGAGAATTCAGCATCGGCGGGTGCAGCATATCTTGCAGAGCATTCGTTGCCAGCGGATGCTGCATGACTTGTTGAATTCCCAGTGGGTGCTTTCATGAACCGTTGAAATCATGAATTTATCTATTTTTCTCTGAATCTGATTTTCTCTGGCTAATATTCTGAGACATTGCTCTCAGCCGCGCGAGTTAACAGTAAACAAAGCAACCACATGGCCAGGCGCAGTACGTTCTAGGTCCGTGGGAAAAAAATACCTATTGTGTATACTATAAAAGGTATTTAATAAGAAAACAAAGAATTTTGTTTAATAACAATTGTTTTAAAATATTTTATTAATAATAATTTAGAATTTTCTTCATAAAACTGAATCATTTTGAAAGAAAGTTAAGATTTAATACACCACTCTGGATGATCGCCTGGTCGCCATGTGAGGGGCTGCCGATGCCAAAACAAACCCAATACCAACCGTCGTTAATATCGACCACCAGACCGGTATACAAGGCTCCAGATACCGATCTCCCAAACCGGTCGTTAATACCAGCAGATCGGTATAAAAGAGGCCGTTAAATTGAGTGGATACTGTAATGATGTCCGACGACCTAACGTTTAGGGTGCAATCACGTAATCCCAGGCAGGGTTCTGCTAACTGGCGACAATAGCTACCAAACAACATTCTAAGAGCTGAACCCCTGGGACGTGTACACTCACAGGGACCTAGCAGGGGGAACCACCAGAAGAAGGAAGAGAACTCGACACAAAGGGGGAAAAAAACCAAAGGCAGAGCCCCCACCAGGTAGACAAACAAAACAAAAAAAAGAAAACCCCGCAAGAGTACAGCGTACCCAGGCAGAAGACAGCCGGCCGCTATGATTGGTGAAAACAAGCTGCACAGCACCCTGCACCCAGCCAGTGCAAACTGCCCATTACCCTAAGGCGAACAAGGGAGACAGAATCCCCGATCACACAAAGGGCGGCCGAAAAACGAGCAGCAAACGGCATAGCAGAAGCAGGACCCCAAGCCCCAAGGGCAGTACTTACAGGGCACCTAGGGAAGGGAACCCTAGGCGCATGCAGCCCGAGTACTGGAGACTCACTCCCGGCTCACGCACCACCTAGAAGACAGACACCACACTCTAGGTACAGTGCTGAAACAACCAATGGAGCCAAAGCACACAACTGGTGCCATTAGCATCAGCCAAAGAACTGGGGTGTGGATCGCCGGCCCAGTAGGTCTGGGGCTCCCCCTTCCCCCTCCCAGGGAGGGAGGGGGGGCTGCGCAGATAGCGGCGCGACGACGAATGACGTCATACTACAGTGTGTCCTCACTTGAACGAACTATATGGGGCGAAGCCGATTCGTTCCAGTGCGGAATTCGTTCCATCCGTCGGCCCCAACAACCTTAAATTTTTTTTTTTTTTTTACATATGCCAGGACACATTAGCATTAGAAAACACTGCACCTGACTCATAAAGGGAGTCCTTGCTAGTGATGCGAGAATCACCATCCCCCACCCCATCCACACCATCCCCACACCACCCACACCATCCCCCACACCACCCACACCATCCTCCACCACCCACACCATCCTCCACACCANGTCACTAAGCGGGCAGCTGTAGTAAACTGAGGCAGGTCGGACCGCGTGACCGGGAACATGCGCTCGGTCGACCCGAACGTGTACACAACAAATATCAGATGTCGAGTCGCATTTTTCGATGAATTTACATCGTAACTCGAAATTATCGTAAGTAGGGGCAATCGTATGTCGAGCGGCTGCATTGTATACCATTTGACACCCACAGGCGCATACAAAAAAAAAAAAAAATTATTTATTCTTCCTAACCTGTTAATTTGTGTTCACTGATCACGGGAAAAAAAAAAAATAAAAAATCGTAGGTTGAATATATTGGCCGCTATAGGGCAGGAAGTCTGGCACAAAACAGGCGCTCACTCAGCATGCGTCCCAGGCGGTCTGTTGATCGCCAGCTGTCAGGCCGGAGTTGCCACAAAGAGATAATTGCCTAATATTTCAATGTCTCTGATGATTTTTCGCAGTTTTTTTGCTGTAATATTAAATAGTGTGTAGTATGATATATTATATAATGAAATGAGTGAATCATCGCTGTACTCAAAAATATGGTGTGCTTATGTTGATTCAATTATGTTCATCAAACAGTGAACAAATACTTTGTCGGTTTGTTACACTATAACACAGGTTATATATAAAGTATCTGCATGTTTGTTTCACCATAACGAACCACTAAGTTGCTATTATGAGTCAAAAGTAACGAGGAGTGACCGCCGTGTACCAGCCAGCCACTCACGCCCTCCCTCAAGTCATCTGACTTACCCACATTCTCCTCCCACAATACTGTTTTTGCTTTATTCACTATATACAGACGCTATATATAAGTATCTACATTCGTGTTCACCATAACGAACCACTAAGTTGGTATGCTGAGTGGCAGTGGCAGTGGCAGCCCGGCACTGGCTGCCCACCCCCTCACCTCACCTGACTTGCCACCATTTTCCACTCACCATACTGTTTTTGCTTTATATACAGACGTATATATAAGTATTTATATGTTTTGTTCACCATAACTGTACATCTAAGCTTGTATGGTGAGTGAAGGCACAAAGACGTAGGACCCACAGTCAGCTGATGGCTGCCGCCCTCAAGGCCAGACGCACTAATATTTCTCCTCCAACAATACTGCTTGTGGTGTTATTACGCTATATACACACATTATATATAAATATCTACCGGTTTTATTCACCATACTTGTACAAGTAAACTGGTATGGTGCCCAAAGACCATCGTGGTCACCAGTAAACAACACGATAATTCCTGCAGACGACGCTCCTCTCTCACCAAAATGGCGGCTCCCAACCTCCTACTGTTGCTGTTATACCTCTATACACACGTTATATACAAGTATCTACATTTGTGTTCACCATAGCGAACCACTAAGCTGGTATGGTGAGTGCAGTCAATAAAAGGTGGCCACACACAGTCAGATAACAACGCCACCACCCTCCCTCCCACAGCATTACTCCTCCCTCCATGGAGCACAGCGCTAAATATCATCACAATCCTCTTATTATCAGACCCATGGTCAGTTTATCACAGTCAGGGGTCTTCTGTAATAATATTATCGCTACATAATAGCATGAACAAGTATATTATGGATTTTTAGGCGATGCTGTGGTCACAAGCTGAACAGCAGTGCTGTGAGCTCATGCTGCGTGCGTCAGGCTTGGTAGCTTACTCGATACTGAGGCCCCTAACACCCGGGAGTTTGGCCCACGATTTTTTTTTAAAATGGCGTCTGTTTACAAGAACCCTGATGAAGGTACTCACCTAGTTGTACTCACCTAGTTGTGCTTGCGGGGGTTGAGCTCTGGCTCTTTGGTCCCGCCTCTCAACCGTCAATCAACAGGTGTACAGTTTCCTGAGCCTATGGGCTCTATCATATCTACACTTGAAACTGTGTATGGAGTCAGCCTCCACCACATCGCTTCCTAATGCATTCCATTTGTCAACCACTCTGACACTAAAAAAGTTCTTTCTAATATCTCTGTGGCTCATTGGGCACTCAGTTTCCACCTGTGTCCCCTAGTGCGTGTGCCCCTTGTGTTAAACAGCCTGTCTTTATCAACCCTGTCGATTCCCCTGAGAATCTTGAATGTGGTGATCATGTCCCCCCTAACTCTTCTGTCTTCCAACGAAGTGAGGTTTAATTCCTGCAGTCGCTCCTCGTAGCTCATACCTCTCAGCTCGGGTACTAGTCTGGTGGCAAACCTTTGAACCTTTTCCAGTTTAGTCTTATGCTTGACTAGATAGGGACTCCATGCTGGAGCCGCATACTCCAGGATTGGTCTGACATATGTGGTATATAATGTTCTGAAAGATTCCTTACACAAGTTTCTAAAGGCCGTTCTTATGTTAGCCAACCTGGCATATGCTGCTGATGTTATCCTCTTGATATGAGCTTCAGGGGACAGGTCTGGCGTGATATCAACCCCCAGGTCTTTCTCTCTCTCTGACTCTTGAAGTATGTCATCTCCCAAATGATACCTTGTATCTGGTCTCCTGCTTCCTACCCCTATCTTCATTACATTACATTTGCTTGGGTTAAACTCTAACAGCCATTTGTTCGACCATTCCTGCAGCTTGTCCAGGTCTTCTTGAAGTCTCAAGCTGTCCTCCTCTGTCTTAATCCTTCTCATAATTTTGGCGTCGTCAGCAAACATTGAGAGGAATGAGTCTATACCCTCTGGGAGATCATTTACGTATATCAGAAACAGGATAGGTCCAAGTACAGAGCCCTGTGGGACTCCACTGGTGACTTCACGCCAGTCTGAGGTCTCACCCCTCACTGTAACTCTCTGCTTCCTATTGCTTAGGTACTCCCTTATCCACTGGAGCGCCCTACCTGTTACTCCTGCCTGTTTCTCCAGCTTATGCATCAACCTTTTATGGGGTACTGTGTCAAAGGCTTTCCGACAGTCCAAAAAAATGCAGTCCGCCCACCCTTCTCTTTCTTGCTTAATTTTTGTCACCTGATCGTAGAATTCTATTAAGCCTGTAAGGCAAGATTTACCCTACCTGAACCCATGTTGATGGGTTGTCACGAAGTCTCTTCTCTCCAGATGTGTTACTAGGTTTTTTCTCACAATCTTCTCCATCACCTTGCATGGTATACAAGTTAACACTTTCGCGCTTAGCGGCCGATCGTTAGCGTCCAATCTTTTTCTCCTGATTCTGCCCTCTGGACGCCGGCTGGCGTCCAATGGTTAAATAATTATATAAATTTTATTTATTATGCGATTTTATTTTAGTTAGTCTCAAAATGTTCACCATGAAATTTACGTTTTTTCTAATAACCAAAGAGCTTATTAAAGAAAACGGCATGGCAGTGATTCATCTTGGTATAACAATTGTATGGCGCCGATATGCCGCCGCGGGTAACACTTCAGCCACTTCCAACCGTCTTGTGGGTTGGTTGCGACATTGATTCTATATTTATATGCATATGTCCGTATAGAGAATTTTATTGCGGTTCCAATGATACCATAATCAATGATGTAGGATAAATGTGGTCATCGCAATCATTAAGAGAGTGGAAACATTTGTTGCTGTTTGGCGCTCTCGCCAAACAGTTTGGCGAGAGCTTCTGTTTCTGTTTGAACTGTTTCAAACAGTTTCTGTTTGGCAGTATTTTATATGTATGTTCTTATAGAGAATTCTATTGCGAACACAGTGATACCAAATTTAAATACGTAGGTCTACAATTAGTGTCAGGACAGAAAAAAGAGTATACACTTTTCGCTCCTACCGCTTAAGCGCGCGAGACGCCCAAAGCACACAGGGTAAGTTTTTTTATGCTTCCCAGAAAGCACGAAAGTGTTAAGGACACTGGCCTGTAGTTCAGTGCCTCTTGTCTGTCACCCTTTTTGTATATTGGTACTACATTAGCAGTCTTCCATATTTCTGGTAGGTCCCCCGTTTCCAGTGACTTACTATACACTATGAAGAGTGGTAAGCAAAGTACTCCTGCACACTCTTTCAATACCCATGGCGAGATTCCATCCGGCCCAACAGCTTTTCTCACATCCAGCTCCAATAGGTGTTTTTTGACCTCATCTCTTGTAATTTTGAACCTATCCAAGGTCACCTGGTTTTCTGCCACCTCTCCCAGCGCCGTGATATCTCCCTGTTCTATTGTAAAGACCTCCTGGAACCTTTTGTTGAGTTATTTACACACCTCTTTGTCCATTCCAAACATTCCAGGTGTGGTGAACCCCGTGTATCCGCGGGCTGTTTAAATCTTGCGTAGTACTCCAACGCATCATATGATGTGATGTGCAATTTACTGCAAGTCGGTCAAAGCATCATATGATGAGATGCGCAATTGAAGGGTTAATGAATATTGAATTCCATGAGTCTGGCCCAGGAGCTAAGTGCATGAGCATATTGTCAATTTATCTTTCAAAGTCTTCCGAGCTTGTGTTAATATCCTTTATATTATCTGCAGCTTGAATGTCATTCATAAAGAAGCTGTCTGGATCATCAACTTTCATGTTGTTTATCAGTGTGCAAAACATAGCTTCAAACTGGCTTCTTAGAATTTCGCTAATTTCATTGTAGTCCTTTGTGTACGTACCTTCATTTGTAATTGAAGATCCATTACTGGTGGAGGTTTTTGATTTTGATTTTGTGCATGTGAAAAAATATTTCAGATTTTTCTTTATCTCTTGTATAGCTTTCTGTTCCAATTCCATTTCCTCAGACTCGTATGATCTCCTCAACGTTTGTTCTATTTCTTCAAGATCCCTGTTTAGGTTTATTTTCCTTTATTGTGATAGTCATGTCTGTCTAAGCATTTCAGTTATTTTTTCTTCTTCTCCTGTACAGTCATCTGCGTACTCTTTCTGGAGTGGTCCTCTTTTTGACCCTCCTCACTGGCACATGCTTCATGCAGACCTTGTATGCTTCAGTCATCAGTTGAGCTATTCCCTGTAATTACCCAAGTGTAATTACTTAAGTGTAGTTACAGGATGAGAGTGGTGTTCCGTCTACCCAGCACTCTGTCAAATAATGCTTTGATGCTACTGACGGTCTTGGCCTCCACCACCTTCTCACCTAACTTGTTCCAACCGTCGACCACTCTGTTTACAAAAGATTTTTCTTATATTTCTCTGGCAGCTTTGTTTTGTTAGTTTAAATCTATGACCTCTTGTTCTTGAAGTTGCATCATGTTTATCATATAACAAGCTCCTCCATCTTTGTGTATTGCTGAAATTCCAATTTTTCTCTCTTGCTCAACTACTGTATTGCTCCCTTCATCCACTGCCTAATAATCTACAAAATAAAGTCACGGCTGTTTCATTTAACTGCTCAACTTTCTAAATCATAACTTTGTATTTGAAAAGGTTCTGGCAATTAAAAAATCTATGAACCACACTATTCAAGAAAAGTGTTGCATCTATCTTTTCTACATATTGTTGATTGTGGATCATAATGTCAAGAAAAGAAAAACCACCATTCTCACTCAAGAATTTGATTAATGGTTCCAGCAAGTTAAGTTGGTTTAGGAAATCAGACTGGTCAGGTTAACTGGCCACAAAGACAACATCCTCTAGATATCTATACCAAATCGCATTAGAGGGTAGAATTATTTTTATGCTTTTTGCTTCAAAGAACTCCATATATAGATAACTCAGAACAGGGAAAAAGAGGAATTGCCCATTGACTTTCCAAATGTCTGTATGAAGTATTTTCTATTGAAACTAAAGTAATTGTTATAACCCTCAAACCAATAGGGGCCCAAATGGAATTCATCCAATCTACAAAAGTGGAAGCAGGGAAGACCCCCCTTAATTATAGACTGGTATCATTGACAAGTGTAATAGTCAAAATATTAGAAAAAATAATTAAAACAAAATGCGTAGAACACCTGGAGAGAAATGATATAATATCAGACAGACAGTATGGTTTTTCGATCTGGAAGATCCTGTGTATCGAATTTACTCGGTTTCTATGATCGAGCAACAGAGATATTACAGGAAAGAGATGGTTGGGTTGACTGCATCTATCTGGACCTAAAAAAGGCTTTCGACAGAGTTCCACATAAGAGGTTGTTCTGGAAACTGGAAAATATTGGAGGGGTGACAGGTAAGCTTCTAACACGGATGAAAAAATTTCTGACTGATAGAAAAATGAGGGCAGTGATCAGAGGCAATGTATCGGACTGGAGAAATGTCACAAGTGGAGTACCGCAGGGTTCAGTTCTTGCACCAGTGATGTTTATTGTCTACATAAATGATCTACCAGTTGGTATACAGAATTATATGAACATGTTTGCTGATGATGCTAAGATAATAGGAAGGATAAGAAACTTAGATGATTGTCAAGCCCTTCAAGATAACCTGGACAAAATAAGTACATGGAGCGCAACTTGGCAAATGGAATTTAATGTTAATAAATGCCATGTTATGGAATGTGGAATATGAGAACATAGACCCCACACAACTTATATATTATGTGAGAAATCTTTAAAGAATTCTGATAAAGAAAGAGATCTAGGGGTGGATCTAGATAGAAAACTATCACCTGAGGACCACATAAAGAATATTGTGTGAGGAGCCTATGCCACGCTTTCTAACTTCAGAATTGCTTTTAAATACATGGATGGCGATATACTAAAGAAATTGTTAACGACTTTTGTTAGGCCAAAGTTAGAATATGCAGCAGTTGTGTGGTGCCCATGTCTTAAGAAGCACATCAACAAACTGGAAAAGGTGCAAAGACATGCTACTAAGTGACTCCCAGAACTGAAGAGCAAGAGCTACGAGGAGAGGTTAGAGGCATTAAATATGCCAAAACTAGAAGACAGAAGAAAAAGAGCTGATATGATCACTACATACAAAATAGTAACAGGAATCGATAAACTCGATAGGGAAGATTTCCTGAGACCTGGAACTTTAAGAACAAGAGGTCATAGATATAAACTAGCTAAACACAGATGCTGAAGAAATATAAGAAAATTCACTTTCGCAAACAGAGTGGTAGACGGTTGGAACAAGTTAGGGGAGAAGGTGATGGAGGCCAAGACCGTCAGTAGTTTCAAAGTGTTATATGACAAAGAGTGCGTGGAAGACGGGACACCACAAGCGTAGCTCTCATCCTGTAACTACACTTAGGTAATAATTACACCTACAGGCGCAAAAAAAAAAAATCCAAAAAATTCTTTCGTCTTATAGAAGTGCTCATTTTTGTTCCCTGATCACGGAAAAAATAACAAAAAAATCGTAGGTGGCATATTTTAGCTGCAATAGGGTAGGGAAGTGTGGCAAAAAAGGGGCGTGGGCAGAGCCTTCGCCAGACGAGGTCTACGCCACCCGAGCTGTCAGACGGCAGTTGCCAAAATATATTATTACCTAATTATTTCAATGTCTCTGATTGATTTTTTCTTAGTTTTTTTGCTGTAATATTATTCCATACAGTGAATTGTGGTATATTTATATTATAAAATGTGTGAACCATCGCTGTACTGAAAACTATGGTGTGCATATAAGTGATTCAATTATTATGTTCATAAAAAATAGTTTTGCTGTTGTTACACTATATACACAGGTATATATAAGTATCTGCATGTTTGTTCACCATAACGAACTACTAAGTTGGTCTTGTGAGTCAAAAAGCATGAGGAGTGACCGCCAAACACCAGTGAGCCACTCACTGCCACTCCCTCACTCACCTCATTCACCTCCCACAAAACTGTTTTTGCATTTATTCACTATACACAGACATTATATATATGTATTCATGTTTTGTTCACCATAACTGTACATCTAAGCTTGTATGGTGAGTAAAGGCACAAAGACGTAGCTACTCACACAGTCAGCTGATCGGCGGCCGCCCTCAAGGCCAGATGCACTAATATTTCTCCTCCAACAATATTGGTTGTGGTGTTATTACGCTATATACACACATTATATATAAGTATCTACCTGTTTTATTCACCATACTTGTACAAATAAGCTGGTATGGTGCCCAAAGACCATAGTAGCCATCAGTAAACAACACGATAATTCCTGCAGACGACGCTCCTCTCACCAAAATGGCGGCTCCCAACCTACTCCTCTCGCTGTTATCTCACACTTTACACACGTTATATATAAGTATCTACATTTGTGTTCACCATAGCGAACCACTAAGCTGGTATGGTGAGTGCAGTCAATAAATGGTAGCCACACACAGTCAGAAGACGACGCCCACAACCCTCCCTCCACAGCCTTACTCCTCCCTCCATCGAGTACAGCTCTAAATATCACCACAATCAAGCTGTTATCAGAATCCTGGTCAGTTTTATCACAGTCAGGGGGCTTCAGTAATACTATCACTGCTAAATAATAGCAGTATCATTTATATTTTGGCATTTGTAGGCGATGCTGTGGTCACAAGCTGAACAGCGGTGCTGTGAGCTCGTGCTGCGTGCGCCAGCCTTGGTGGCTTGCTCAATACTGATGCTCTCACACCCAAGAATGTTGGGCTATATTTTTTTCTAGGTGGCATCTGGCAACTATCGGTCATGGCTGTATTATAGCTGCCCCTATCCCAGGCGGGGCGTTTAAATTATAGTGCTAGACACGATATCATATATATATGATGTGCGCGGTTTTGGTTTTGTCACTGATATCATTTATATATGATATGCGCGGTTTGAGGGTTAAAGCACAATTTAATTAATTGAACAATGGTATTAGTCTGTAAAATTTAATTATATTTGGGAAGTTCAACCCATAAGTTATAAGTCATTAACAGGAATTTTAGTAAATAGGGCTGTCACATCAAAACTCACTAGGTTAAAATCAAAATCTAATTTCAAAATGGAAAGCTTGTTGAGTAATTGTACATTGTTGAGGGTGAGGTTGAAATTGAATAATGTCGACCCAACTTGTCAATTTAATTAAACAGTGCATTAACTTAATGACAAATACGTTAGTGGTCAAGGATTTTGATCCACGAAAGAACAGGAAAGATGACACCCCCCCCTCGACTCACTGCCTTCTCCTCGTCCTCTCCCCCTACTCATCTTGTCCTACCCCTTCCCCACTTACCTCCTCTTCCCTTTCATAGATATAATTCACCCTCTCACCACCTGCTTAGCCATCTTCCTTATCAT
>WNGS01010001.1:120952-137849 GCA_020271785.1 Procambarus virginalis | reverse complement strand
AAAATATAATACTAGACACCAAAGAATCTACTGTTCTGAGACCTGGAACTTCAAGAACAAGAGGTCATAGATATAAACTAGCTAAACAAAGATCAGAAAATATAAGAAAATTCACTTTTGCAAACTGAGTGGTAGACGGTTGGAACAAGTTAGGCGAGAAGGTGTTGAAGCCAACACCGTCAGTAGTTTTCAAAGCGTTATATGACAGAGTGTTGGGAAGACGGGCAACCACGAGCGTAGCTCTCATCCTGTAACTACATTAGGTAGTCTCCGTGTGTATGGTACGACACTCGCCTGGCGTTCCGCGGCGCTATGTCATGGGTTCGTATCCTGGCCGGGGAGGATTTACTGGGCGCAATTCCTTAACTGTAGCCTCTGTTTAACGCAACAGTAAATGTGTACTTGGATGAAAAAAACGATCTCTTCGCGGCGGGGATCGTATTCCAGGGACCTGCCCGAAACGCTACGCGTACTAGTGGCTGTACAAGAATGTAACAACTCTTGTATATATCTCCAAAAAAAAAAAAAAAGGTAATTACACTGAACATACCAGCAGTTGTCAATGTATAAAAACTTCCCAGTTCTTACCTTTACTACATCAATGTTGCCACCTTCACAGGCATACATGAGAGGTGTAGAGCCAAATGATGATTGCGCATTGACATCAGCATTGTGGGCAATCAAAAGCTTGACTATTTCTACATGTCCTTCAGCAGCCCCTTCCATCAAGGGGGTACAGCCCCCCTCGATGCCTCGATCATCCACATTGGCATGCATTGCAAGGAGAACCTGCAAAAATATATTTAATGTTGATACAGTTGTTAGCAACAAACATTGGGGAATAATAAACAGAAAAAGCATGTTGAATACATGCCATGTCCCATCTCATGGGTCAGAAAACAAACCTTGAAAATAGAGGTAAATAATATAGCACAGTTAGAATAAATGATACAAATTAAACTATCACTCACCATTCATTAAATGATTAACATATATAGCATCCAAATAAAATACTTAGGTGAGACTTGTACAAGGACAACCTCATTAACCTTAAATTATGCAATGCACAGACATAGATGGAAGTAACTGTCACTAATAGCGCACATCGTACATATACGATCGAGGGTCTCGTGCACAATTTAAATGTCCCGTGGCTACACAGGGTTCACAACAACTTCCTCGAGCTCTAAACAGATGCCTTTTTTTTTTTTAATTGTGGGTAATTCCTGAGTTTGAGAGCCTCAGTACTGAGTGAGCAACTACGGCTGACCCACGCAGCATAGCTAACAGCATGGCTGTTCAGCTTGTGAACACAGCATCACCTAAAAATGTCAAAATATATATTTTATTTCGCAATGATAGGTTTACTGAAGACCTCTGACTGTGATAAAAATGACCAGGATTCTGATAATAGCATGATTGTGGTGATAATTAGCACTGTGCATAGTATGGTGGGAGTAGTATTATTGGTGAGGGAGGTAGGTAGCATCATCTGCTGACTCTGTGTGGCAACCTGTTATTGTCTGAACTCACCATACCAGCTTAGTGATACCTGCTTGATGGGTTCTGGGAGTTCTTCTACTCCCCAAGCCCACCCAGAGGCCAGGCTTGACTTGTGAGAGTTTGGTCCACTAGGCTGTTGCTTGGAGCGGCCCGCAGGCCCACATACCCACCACAGCCCGGTTTGTATGGCACTCCTTGGAAGGAAACAATCTAGTTTCCTCTTGAAGATGTCCACGGTTGTTCCGGCAATATTTCTTATGCTCGCTTTGAGGACGTTGAACAACCACGGACCTCTGATGTTCATACAGTGTTTTTTGATTGTGCCTATGGCACCTCTGCTCCTCACTGGTTCTATTCTGCATTTTCTTCCAATTCGTTCACTCCAGTATGTTGTTATTTTACTGTGTAGATTTGGGACCTGGCCCTCCAGTATTTTCCATGTGTATAATTTTGGTATCTCTCGCGTCTTCTTTCTAGTGAGTACATTTGG
The DNA here is from genome assembly GCA_020271785.1 of Procambarus virginalis. NCBI lineage: Eukaryota > Metazoa > Arthropoda > Malacostraca > Decapoda > Cambaridae > Procambarus > Procambarus virginalis. The sequence goes on along the minus strand of WNGS01010001.1, from coordinate 135,856 downwards.
AGAGCTTTGAGACGATCCCAATTATTTAAGTGCTTTATTGCGTCTGTGTGCCATATGTGTTCTCTGTATTCCTCTCTATTTCAACAATCTCTTCTGCTCTGAAGGGGGAAGTGAGTACTGAGCAATACTCAAGACAGGACAACACAAGTGACTTGAAGAGTACAATCATTGTGATGGGTTCCCTGGATTTGAATGTTCTCGATATCCATCTTATCATTTTTCAGGGTGCCAAAATATTTTCTTGGTTATGCTCCCTAAACGTTAGGTCGTCAGACATCATTATTCCCAAATCCTCGATATGCTGTTTTTCTACTATGGGCAGATTCGATTGTGTTTTGTACCCTGTATATGTTTCATATCCTCATTTTTGCCGTACCTGAGTACCTGAATTTATCACTGTTAAACATCATGTTATTTCCTGCTGCCCAATCGAAAAGTTTGTTGATATCTGCTTGTAGGTTTTCAACTTCTTCCACAGAGGTCATTTTCATGCTGATTTTTGTGTAATCTGCAAAGGATGACACGAAGCTGTGCCTTGTATTTTTGTCTATATCTGATATGAGAATAAGGAAAAGCAGTGGTGCAAGGATACCGCCTGTACTCTGAACAGTAATAACATCAGGAGAGTACTGGAGAACAAACAGAGAACCTCTCGCAAGACTCCGGGTCAAGGTGTCAGTGACCCAACAGGCAGCATGACGGAGGTAAAATGGCGACTGTCACCCAGAGACAAGGGCACAGCAACCAACAATCCCGTACAAGACGGGTAGGAACCCGGAAGACACATTCATTGGTCCCCCGAGCCCAGACAGGGGTTTCCAGGGCCCGTAGGTTAACAACTACGGGAAGCCCGGGCAAGGTGTTGCTAACCGGTTAAACACCCAAAAAGAACAAGGGGTAGGAGAGGATAACACTGAAAACCCCTGCGACGTGTACAATCACGGGGGCCTAGCAGAGGGCCACCAAACACTACCAGTGGAACTATAGCCACACTATGCAGACCCCCACCAGGCATGAAAAGAAAAACAAAAGAAAACCCCGCAAAAGTACACCGTCCCCAGAGGCAACAGGAACCGGCCGCCGCTTAGGTGGCAGGTTGCGCAACACCTTGACGCCCTAACCAGCACAATACCAATCCCTACCCAGGGCCAAACAAAGGCCCCAAGCCCCAGCTGGCCCAAGGGCGAGGCAAATGCCGAGCAGCAAGAACCTCTACGGGAATGGTTCCCGAACGCCCCAGGGAAGATAACCCTGTTACGCAAGGGCAGTACTCACAGGGCGCTTAGGAAAGTCAACCACTAAGCACATGCAGCCCCGGCACTAATGAGCTACTCCTGGCCACCGCACAACACAACACACGGCAGTGAACGCCACACAAGGCAAACACTGCCTAGGAAACCGAGGCCAGAGAAGCGTCAATCCTGGTTGACATTAGCGAACGAACTGAAGCTTGGCAGCCGGCGCGGTAGGTCCGGGGCTCCCCACTCCCCTTCTCAGGGCAGAGAGGGTTGTGCGGACAATCGGCGCGGCAGTAAAGTGTGACGTTTGCTTGTTTGCTTGTTTCCTTGTGATTGTAGGGAGTTTCTACCTCTCTGTTTGGTTTTTGTTGTAGTTTCTTACCATGTGGGGTTTGTTTTCTTATGCCTACCTTTCTGGGTGCCTAACCCCGGTCGATGGCAGATAAGGAAAACCCCAACCACAAAGGGGTTTTCCAGGGCCATTGCTCCCTGAAACCTCTCTGAAGGGGCCAGGTTCTGGCGCTGGTCCCTGGTAGGTCTGAACTCCTTAGCTAATGTCCCGGTCTAATATAACATACATTAGCCCGATAAGCTCCAGGGAGCCGTAGGGGCTCCCCACAGAAAAGTTTCAAAAACTGTTGGCATTCTTTCTAAGATCAAATATTATGTACCCCGACCTGCCCTGGTGACTCTCTATTACTCCCTCATCTATCCATATCTCAACTATGGTATTTGTGCTTGGGGTTCTACTACCCAAAATCATTTACGTCCTCTAATTACTCAACACAAAGCTGCTATTAGGACAATATCCAACTCTGGTCCCAGACATCACTCGGTACCCCTACTCAAATCTCTGAATATGTTAGATATTAAGTCACTGCACATTCTCTCATGTGTATCATACATATATAAAACGCTGAACTGTAATGCCAATCCTGAACTCAAAAGCTTCATTGAAGGTTGTAACAGAACCCATGAGCACCACACCTGAAATAAATACAGTTTTGATATTCCAAGAGTTCGGCTTAACCAAACTAGAAATGCTCTACAAACCAAGGGACCCAGAATGTGGAATGACCTCCCCAACCACATTAAAGACTGTACCTCTCTCAACCAGTTTAAGATTAAAACTAAACACTACCTAATAAATTCCCTGTAACCTACCTTACCCCTCTATTGTCAACCCATGTCTGTTATTTTTTTAATCAACGCTGTTTGTCAACCTTTTGTATTTGTGCTGCTTTTTCAGTAATGTTCCCCCTTTTTTTTATCTCTGTATTTGTTCTCAACACATTTTATTCTTTATGCTGAATTAGTATTAAGTTATAGATATTAATGTCTTTCCTGCCCGAAACGCATTGCGTAATAGTGGCTTTAGGCATTGTATGTACTAGCTCTATCTATAATTCGATCCATTAATGTAACATCACTTTTATGTATGCACCTTACCTGAATAAACATATATATTTATATTTATTTTTATATAAACATTGCGTCATCCGTTTACTGGCGGTGCTGCCGGGCATGACGCAGCATTGCGTCATCCACTTTAAATAATCGCCAAAAATCAGGTTTTTATCCGATTTTTTTGGGGCTGGTTTTAAAATGCGCGCCTATGTCTTCCCTACACGCCTATGTCATGTTCAACACGCAATAATACTAAACATTTGTGGGCAGGAATTGGGAGTTTAGCTGGAAGGCGTCTGGGCGCTCACTCGTGGCTAACGTGGCCCGTCTTCAACGTGTCGGCTGTTGGAGCGTGACCAGTTTTTTTTTATTTTATATGCTAATGCTCCTCTAGAGAATTCTATTGCGAACCCATTGATATCAAAATAAAAGACCTAGGACAAAAATTGAGGTGACCAGAGTGAAAATAGTGAACACATTTTATTGCTTTTGCGCGCTCCTGGGTAACTCATTTGCACTTTCTCTGTTTGCTGCAGGTAATTAGCCGGCTTTTGTAGTTTATATGCATTTAGTGCTGTAGAGAATTCTACTGCGGACACAATGATACCAAATTTAATCTCATAGGACGAGAATTAAGGTGACAAAGTTGAAGAGAGTATACACTTTTCAGAATTAATGCGCGCTCCCATGAAACCCTGGGACCCAAATCGCACAGTTGAGGGGTGGCGCGGGGGGCACGTCAAAGTAAGTGCAGCTGGTATCTCCCCTGTATCCAGGCTCTTTCTCCGTATTATGCCGAGCGCTTGCGCTACTGGTACTTTACATTTCTTAACCCTTAAATGGCGCATAGCTATACAATGGGGCCTCGACTTACGATGCTAATCCGTTCCCAGAGACGGATCGTAACTCGAAATATCGTAAGTCGAAGCGATTTTTCCCATAAGAAATAAAGGGAATTGAATTAATCCGTTCCCCACCCTCCAAAATATTAACATACAAATACATTTTATACTGATTACAATGTTATTTCTAACTACAATACAGTACCTAAGTTGATCTTACCTTTATTTAGGGCTCTTGATGACGTATGGAAGATGGTGATGAGGCGGGAGGAGGAGAGTTGTTACTGTTTGGAAGGGGAGTTCCCTTCCATTATCACATCAGGCAGTGATGTTTTCTCTGGGGTACTCTCCTACGTTTTGCCTGAATACCACTAGGACCTAGTTGTGGTTCAGTGCTTGTTTGTCTCACTACAAATTTGTCAAGAGACATTTCTTTTTCCCTTCGTTGTAACATTTGTCTGTAATGATGCATCACAGTGTCATTGAATAGGTTAAGGCAACGGCCTACTGCATCTTGATTTGGGTGATTCGTTTCAGCAAAGGTTTACAATTCTTCCCATGCTGCACACATTTTCTTAATTGTCGAGGAAGAGACATTCTGTACTCTTGTTTCTGCTCTATCGTCATCCTTACATGGGGTTTTCATATGTTGAGCCTTACCACTGACTTTCCTGGGACTCATGGCATGATATATAATAATTACTTTAATGTTCAAGATGCAAAAAATCACCACAAACGCGGAATTTCATATAGGCGCAATCGTCACTAAGCGGGCAGCTGTAGTAAACTGAGGCAGGTCGGACCGCGTGACCGGGAACCATGCGCTCGGTCGACCCGAACGTGTACCAACAAATATCGGATGTCGAGTCGCATTTTTCGATGAAATTTACATCGTAACTCGAAATTATCGTAAGTAGGGGCAATCGTATGTCGAGGTGCCACTGTATACCATTTGACACCCACAGGCGCATACAAAAAAAAAAAAATTTATTTATTCTTCCTAACCTGTTAATTTGTGTTCACTGATCACGGGAAAAATAATAAAAAAATCGTAGGTTGAATATATTGGCCGCTATAGGGCAGGGAAGTCTGGCACAAAACAGGCGCTCACTCAGCATGCGTCCCAGGCGGTCTGTTGATCGCCAGCTGTCAGGCCGGAGTTGCCACAAAGAGATAATTGCCTAATTATTTCAATGTCTCTGATTGATTTTTCGTAGTTTTTTTGCTGTAATATTATTCAATAGTGTGTAGTATGATATATTTATATAATGAAATGAGTGAATCATCGCTGTACTCAAAAATATGGTGTGCTTATTGTTGATTCAATTATGTTCATCAAACAGTGAACAAATACTTTGTCGGTTGTTACACTATATACACAGGTTATATATAAGTATCTGCATGTTTTGTTCACCATAACGAACCACTAAGTTGCTATTATGAGTCAAAAAGTAACGAGGAGTGACCGCCGTGTACCAGCCAGCCACTCACGCCCTCCCTCAAGTCATCTGACTTACCCACATTCTCCTCCCACAATACTGTTTTTGCTTTATTCACTATATACAGACGCTATATATAAGTATCTACATTCGTGTTCACCATAACGAACCACTAAGTTGGTATGCTGAGTGGCAGTGGCAGTGGCAGCCCGGCACTGGCTGCCACCCCCTCACCTCACCTGACTTGCCACCATTTTCCACTCACCATACTGTTTTGCTTTTATATACAGACGTTATATATAAGTATTTATATGTTTTGTTCACCATAACTGTACATCTAAGCTTGTATGGTGAGTGAAGGCACAAAGACGTAGGACCTCACAGTCAGCTGATCGGCGGCCACCCTCAAGGCCACACACACTAATATTTCTCCTCCAACAATATTGGTTGTGGTGTTATTATGCTATATACACACATTATATATAAGTATCTACCTGTTTTATTCACCATACTTGTACAAATAAGCTGGTATGGTGCCCAAAGACCCTTTGTGGTCACCAGTAAACAACACGATAATTCCTGCATACGACGCTCCTCTCACCAAAATGGCGACTCCCAACCTACTCCTCTCGCTGTTATCTCACACTATACACACGTTATATGTAAGTATCTACATTTGTGTTCACCATAGCGAACCACTAAGCTGGTATGGTGAGTGCAGTCAATAAAAGGTGGCCACACACAGTCAGATAACAACGCCACCACCCTCCCTCCACAGCATTACTCCTCCCTCCATGGAGCACAGCGCTAAATATCATCACAATCCTCTTATTATCAGACATGGTCAGTTTTATCACAGTCAGGGGTCTTCTGTAATAAATTATCGCTACATAATAGCATGAACAAGTATATTATGGCATTTTTAGGCGATGCTGTGGTCACAAGCTGAACAGCAGTGCTGTGAGCTCATGCTGCTGTGCGTCAGGCTTGGTAGCTTACTCGATACTGAGGCCCCTAACACCCGGGAGTTTGGCCCACGATTTTTTTTAAAAATGGCGTCTGTTTACAAGAGCCCTGATGAAGGTACACCTAGTTGTACTCACCTAGTTGTGCTTGCGGGGGTTGAGCTCTGGCTCTTTGGTCCCGCCTCTCAACCGTCAATCAACAGGTGTACAGTTTCCTGAGCCTATGGGCTCTATCATATCTACACTTGAAACTGTGTATGGAGTCAGCCTCCACCACATCGCTTCCTAATGCATTCCTTTGTCAACCACTCTGACACTAAAAAAGTTCTTTCTAATATCTCTGTGGCTCATTTGGGCACTCAGTTTCCACCTGTGTTCCCTAGTGCGTGTGCCCCTTGTGTTAACAGCCTGTCTTTATCAACCCTGTCGATTCCCCTGAGAATCTTGAATGTGGTGATCATGTCCCCCCTAACTCTTCTGTCTTCCAACGAAGTGAGGTTTAATTCCTGCAGTCGCTCTCTCGTAGCTCATACCTCTCAGCTCGGGTACTAGTCTGGTGGCAAACCTTTGAACCTTTTCAGTTTAGTCTTATGCTTGACTAGATAGGACTCCATGCTGGAGCCGCATACTCCAGGATTGGTCTGACATATGTGGTATATAATGTTCTGAAAGATTCCTTACACAAGTTTCTAAAGGCCGTTCTTATGTTAGCCAACCTGGATATGCTGCTGATGTTATCCTCTTGATATGAGCTTCAGGGGACAGGTCTGGCGTGATATCAACCCCCAGGTCTTCTCTCTCTCTGACTCTTGAAGTATGTCATCTCCCAATGATACCTGTATCTGGTCTCCTGCTTCCTACCCCTATCTTCATTACATTACATTTGCTTGGGTTAAACTCTAACAGCCATTTGTTCGACCATTCCTGCAGCTTGTCCAGGTCTTCTTGAAGTCTCAAGCTGTCCTCCTCTGTCTTAATCCTTCTCATAATTTTGGGTCGTCAGCAAACATTGAGAGGAATGAGTCTATACCCTCTGGGGATCATTTACGTATATCAGAAACAGGATAGGTCCAAGTACAGAGCCCTGTGGGACTCCACTGGTGACTTCACGCCATCTCGAGGTCTCACCCCTCACTGTAACTCTCTGCTTCCTATTGCTTAGGTACTCCTTATCCACTGGAGCGCCCTACCTGTTACTCCTGCCTGTTTATCCAGCTTATGCATCAACCTTTTATGGGGACTGTGTCAAAGGCTTTCCGACAGTCCAAAAAAATGCAGTCCGCCCCCCTCTCTTTCTTGCTTAATTTTGTCACCTGATCGTAGAATTCTATCAAGCCTGTAAGGCAAGATTTACCCTACCTGAACCCATGTTGATGGGTTGTCACGAAGTCTCTTCTCTCCAGATGTGTACTAGGTTTTTCTCACAATCTTCTCCATCACCTTGCATGGTATACAAGTTAACCTTTCGCGCTTAGCGGCCGATCGTTNGTGGTGTGTGTGGTGTGTACTCACCTATTTGTACTTACCTATTTGTGCTTGCGGGGTTGAGCTTTGGCTCTTTGGTCCCGCCTCTCAACTGTCAATCAACTGGTGTACAGATTCCCGAGCCTACTGGGCTCTATCATATCTACCCTTGAAACTGTGTATGGAGTCAGCCTCCACCACATCACTGCCTAGTGCATTCCATTTATTAACTACTCTGACACTGAAAAAATTCTTTCTAACGTCTCTGTGGCTCATCTGGGTACTAAGTTTCCACCTGTGTCCCCTTGTTCGTGTCCACCCGTGGTGAAGAGTTTGTCTTTGTCCGCCCTGTCAATTCCCCTGAGAATTTTGTAGGTGGTTATCATGTCTCCCCTTACTCTTCTGTTTTCCAGGGATGTGAGGTTCAGCTCCTTTAGCCTTTCCTCGTAGCTCAATCCTCTCAGTTCCGGGACGAGCCTGGTGGCATACCGCTGAATCTTCTCCAACTTTGTCTTGTGTTTAACTAGGTATGGACTCCAGGCTGGAGCTGCATACTCCAGGATTGGTCTTACATAAGTGGTATACAGGGTTCTGAAAGATTCCTTACACAAATTTCTAAAGGCAGTTCTTATGTTGGCCAGTCTAGCATATGCCGCTGATGATATTCTTTTGATGTGGGCTTCTGGGGACAGGTTCGGTGTGATATCAACCCCCAGATCTTTCTCTTTATTGACTCTTGCAGGATTTCCCCTCCCAAATGATACCTTGTGTTCAGCCTCCTGCTGAACACAAGGTATCAAGGTACCCCCCCCCCTCCTCCTGGGGGGGGGGGGGTTGCACGTGACAACGAGGCTAAGTATTGGAGCCGCATCCCCTAAACGTGTGACGTTGAGCCCCTCCCCGAGAGCCAGAAGCGCCCAGGGTGATCTCCTGGTAAAGTATAAGCACTCCACCGAGTTGTGGGTTGGGTTATCCGTAAAGAAGGATCAACAACACGACCACACCACCAACCCACAATATAATACCGGTCTATTCTATAAATTCATAAACAACAAATTGCAGGTAAAGGATAATATTCAGAGGTTGAAAATGGGAAATACATTCACAGAAAATGAAGTGTGTGAAATATTAAACGAAAAGTTCCAAAGTGTGTTTGTACAAAATGAAATCTTCAGAGAACCAGACACAATAAGAATTCCAGAGAACTACATAGAGCATATAGAGGTGTCTAGAGATGAAGTGGAAAACATGCTAAAGGAGCTCAGTAAGAACAAATCAGTTGGCCCAGATGGAGTTTCACCATGGGTTCTGAGAGAATGTGCATCTGAGCTCAGCATTCCACTTCACCTGATCTTTCAGGCATCCCTGTGTAAAGGAGTTGTAGCAGATGTGTGGAAACAGGCTAACATAGTTCCAATCTACAAAAGTGACAGCAGGGAAGACCACCTCAATTATAGACCTGTACCACTGACAAGTGAAATAGTGAAAGTATTGGAAAACTAATCAAAACTAAAAGGGTAGAACACCTGGAGAGAAATGATATAATATCAGACAGACAGTATGGTTTTCGCTCTGGAAGATCTTGTGTATCAAATTTACTCAGTTTCTATGATCGAGCCAAAACATTTTACAGGAAAGAGATGGTTGGGTTGACTGCATCTATCTGGATCTTAAAAAGGCTTTCGACAGAGTTCCACATAAGAGGTTGTTCTGGAAACTGGAAAATATTGGAGGGGTGACAGGTAAGCTTCTAACATGGATGAAAATTTTTTTGACTGATAGAAAAATGAGGGCAGTAATCAGAGGCAATGTATTGGACTGGAGAAATGTCACAAGTGGAATACCACTGGGTTCAGTTCTTGCATCAGTGATGTTTATTGTCTACATAAATGATCTACCAGTTGATATACAGAATTATATAAACATGTTTGCTGATGATGCTAAGATAATGGGAAGGATAAGAAACTTAGATGATTGTATATGCCCTTCAAGATGACCTAGACAAAAGTATATGGAGCACCACTTGGCAAATGGAATTTAATGCTAATAAATGCCATGTTATGGAATGTGGAATAGGAGAACACAGACCCCACACAACCTATATATTATGTGAGAAATCTTTAAAGAATTCTGATAAAAAAAGATCTAGGGGAGCTTCTAGACAGAAAACTATCACTTGAGGACCACATAAAGAACGTTGTGCGAGGAGCCTATGCCACGCTTTCTAACTTCAGAATTACTTATAAATACATGGATGGTGATATACTAAAGAAATTGTTCACGACTTTTGTTAGGCCAAAGCTAGAATATGCAACGGTTGTGTGGTGCCTATATCTTAATTAAGAAGCACATTAACAAACTGGAAAAGGTGCAAAGACGTGCTACTAAGTGGCTCCCAGAACTGCAGGGCAAGAACTACGAGGAGAGGTTAGAGGCATTATATACGCTAAAACTAGAAGAAAGAAGAAATAGAGGTGATATGATCACTACGTACAAAATAGTAACAGGAATTGATAAAATCGATAGGGAAGATTTCCTGAGACCTGGAACTTCAAGAACAAGAGGTCATAGATATAAACTAGCTAAACAAAGATGCAGAAGAAATATAAGAAAATTCACTTTTGCAAACTGAGTGGTAGACGGTTGGAACAAGTTAGGCGAGAAGGTGTTGGAAGCCAAGACCGTCAGTAGTTTCAAAGCGTTATATGACAGAGTGTTGGGAAGACGGGACACCACGAGCGTAGCTCTCATCCTGTAACTACATTTAGGTAGTCTCCGTGGTGTAGTGGTAAGACACTCGCCTGGCGTTCCGCGAGCGCTATGTCATGGGTTCGTATCCTGGCCGGGGAGGATTTACTGGGCGCAATTCCTTAACTGTAGCCTCTGTTTAACGCAACAGTAAAATGTGTACTTGGATGAAAAAACGATTCTTCGCGGCGGGGATCGTATTCCAGGGACCTGCCCGAAACGCTACGCGTACTAGTGGCTGTACAAGAATGTAACAACTCTTGTATATATCTCAAAAAAAAAAAAAAAAGGTAATTACACTGAACATACCAGCAGTTGTCAATGTATAAAAACTTCCCAGTTCTTACCTTTACTACATCAATGTTGCCACCTTCACAGGCATACATGAGAGGTGTAGAGCCAAATGATGATTGCGCATTGACATCAGCATTGTGGGCAATCAAAAGCTTGACTATTTCTACATGTCCTTCAGCAGCCCCTTCCATCAAGGGGGTACAGCCCCCCTCGATGCCTCGATCATCCACATTGGCATGCATTGCAAGGAGAACCTGCAAAAATATATTTAATGTTGATACAGGTTGTTAGCAACAAAACATTGGGGGAATAATAAAACAGGAAAAAGCATGTTGAATACATGCCATGTCCCATCTCATGGGGTCAGAAAACAAACCTTGAAAAATAGAGGTAAATAATATAGCACAGTTATAATATTAAATGATACAAAATTAAACTATCACTCACCATTCATTAAATGATTAACAATATATAGCATCCAAAATAAAATACTTAGGTGAGCAGACGTGTACAAGGACAACCTCATTAACCCTTAAATTATGCAATGCACAGACATATGATGGAAGTAACTGTCACTAAATAGCGCACATCGTACATATACGATCGAGGGTCTCGTGCACAATTTAAATGTCCCGTGGCTACACAGGGTTCACAACAACTTCCTCGGAGCTCTAAACAGATGCCTTTTTTTTTTTTTAATTGTGGGTAATATTCCTGAGTTTGAGAGCCTCAGTACTGAGTGAGCAACTACGGCTGACCCACGCAGCATAGCTAACAGCATGGCTGTTCAGCTTGTGAACACAGCATCACCTAAAAATGTCAAAATATATATTTTATTTCGCAATGATAGGTTTACTGAAGACCTCTGACTGTGATAAAAATGACCAGGATTCTGATAATAGCATGATTGTGGTGATAATTAGCACTGTGCATAGTATGGTGGTAGTAGTAGTATTGGTGAGGGAGGTAGGTAGCATCATCTGCTGACTCTGTGTGGCAACCTGTTATTGTCTGAACTCACCATACCAGCTTAGTGATACCTGCTTGATGGGGTTCTGGGAGTTCTTCTACTCCCCAAGCCCACCCAGAGGCCAGGCTTGACTTGTGAGAGTTTGGTCCACTAGGCTGTTGCTTGGAGCGGCCCGCAGGCCCACATACCCACCACAGCCCGGTTTGTATGGCACTCCTTGGAAGGAAACAATCTAGTTTCCTCTTGAAGATGTCCACGGTTGTTCCGGCAATATTTCTTATGCTCGCTTTGAGGACGTTGAACAACCACGGACCTCTGATGTTCATACAGTGTTTTTTGATTGTGCCTATGGCACCTCTGCTCCTCACTGGTTCTATTCTGCATTTTCTTCCAATTCGTTCACTCCAGTATGTTGTTATTTTACTGTGTAGATTTGGGACCTGGCCCTCCAGTATTTTCCATGTGTATAATTTTGGTATCTCTCGCGTCTTCTTTCTAGTGAGTACATTTGGAGAGCTTTGAGACGATCCCAATTATTTAAGTGCTTTATTGCGTCTGTGTGCCATATGTGTTCTCTGTATTCCTCTCTATTTCAACAATCTCTTCTGCTCTGAAGGGGGAAGTGAGTACTGAGCAATACTCAAGACAGGACAACACAAGTGACTTGAAGAGTACAATCATTGTGATGGGTTCCCTGGATTTGAATGTTCTCGATATCCATCTTATCATTTTTCAGGGTGCCAAAATATTTTCTTGGTTATGCTCCCTAAACGTTAGGTCGTCAGACATCATTATTCCCAAATCCTCGATATGCTGTTTTTCTACTATGGGCAGATTCGATTGTGTTTTGTACCCTGTATTATGTTTCATATCCTCATTTTTGCCGTACCTGAGTACCTGAATTTATCACTGTTAAACATCATGTTATTTCCTGCTGCCCAATTGAAAAGTTTGTTGATATCTGCTTGTAGGTTTTCAACTTCTTCCACAGAGGTCATTTTCATGCTGATTTTTGTGTAATCTGCAAAGGATGACACGAAGCTGTGCCTTGTATTTTTGTCTATATCTGATATGAGAATAAGGAAAAGCAGTGGTGCAAGGATACCGCCTGTACTCTGAACAGTAATAACATCAGGAGAGTACTGGAGAACAAACAGAGAACCTCTCGCAAGACTCCGGGTCAAGGTGTCAGTGACCCAACAGGCAGCATGACGGAGGTAAAATGGCGACTGTCACCCAGAGACAAGGGCACAGCAACCAACAATCCCGTACAAGACGGGTAGGAACCCGGAAGACACATTCATTGGTCCCCCGAGCCCAGACAGGGGTTTCCAGGGCCCGTAGGTTAACAACTACGGGAAGCCCGGGCAAGGTGTTGCTAACCGGTTAAACACCCAAAAAGAACAAGGGGTAGGAGAGGATAACACTGAAAACCCCTGCGACGTGTACAATCACGGGGGCCTAGCAGAGGGCCACCAAACACTACCAGTGGAACTATAGCCACACTATGCAGACCCCCACCAGGCATGAAAAGAAAAACAAAAGAAAAACCCCGCAAAAGTACACCGTCCCCAGAGGCAACAGGAACCGGCCGCCGCTTAGGTGGCAGGTTGCGCAACACCTTGACGCCCTAACCAGCACAATACCAATCCCTACCCAGGGCCAAACAAAGGCCCCAAGCCCCAGCTGGCCCAAGGGCGAGGCAAATGCCGAGCAGCAAGAACCTCTACGGGAATGGTTCCCGAACGCCCCAGGGAAGATAACCCTGTTACGCAAGGGCAGTACTCACAGGGCGCTTAGGAAAGTCAACCACTAAGCACATGCAGCCCCGGCACTAATGAGCTACTCCTGGCCACCGCACAACACAACACACGGCAGTGAACGTCACACAAGGCAAACACTGCCTAGGAAACCGAGGCCAGAGAAGCGTCAATCCTGGTTGACATTAGCGAACGAACTGAAGCTTGGCAGCCGGCGCGGTAGGTCCGGGGCTCCCCACTCCCCTTCTCAGGGCAGAGAGGGTTGCGCGGACAATCGGCGCGGCAGTAAAGTGTGACGTTTGCTTGTTTGCTTGTTTCCTTGTGATTGTAGGGAGTTTCTACCTCTCTGTTTGGTTTTTGTTGTAGTTTCTTACCATGTGGGGTTTGTTTTCTTATGCCTACCTTTCTGGGTGCCTAACCCCGGTCGATGGCAGATAAGGAAAACCCCAACCACAAAGGGGTTTTCCAGGGCCATTGCTCCCTGAAACCTCTCTGAAGGGGCCAGGTTCTGGCGCTGGTCCCTGGTAGGTCTGAACTCCTTAGCTAATGTCCCGGTCTAATATAACATACATTAGCCCGATAAGCTCCAGGGAGCCGTAGGGGCTCCCCACAGAAAAGTTTCAAAAACTGTTGGCATTCTTTCTAAGATCAAATATTATGTACCCCGACCTGCCCTGGTGACTCTCTATTACTCCCTCATCTATCCATATCTCAACTATGGTATTTGTGCTTGGGGTTCTACTACCCAAAATCATTTACGTCCTCTAATTACTCAACACAAAGCTGCTATTAGGACAATATCCAACTCTGGTCCCAGACATCACTCGGTACCCCTACTCAAATCTCTGAATATGTTAGATATTAAGTCACTGCACATTCTCTCATGTGTATCATACATATATAAAACGCTGAACTGTAATGCCAATCCTGAACTCAAAAGCTTCATTGAAGGTTGTAACAGAACCCATGAGCACCACACCTGAAATAAACACAGTTTTGATATTCCAAGAGTTCGGCTTAACCAAACTAGAAATGCTCTACAAACCAAGGGACCCAGAATGTGGAATAACCTCCCCAACCACATTAAAGACTGTACCTCTCTCAACCAGTTTAAGATTAAAACTAAACACTACCTAATAAATTCCCTGTAACCTACCTTACCCCTCTATTGTCAACCCATGTCTGTTATTTTTTTAATCAACGCTGTTTGTCAACCTTTTGTATTTGTGCTGCTTTTTCAGTAATGTTCCCCCTTTTTTTATCTCTGTATTTGTTCTCAACACATTTTATTCTTTATGCTGAATTAGTATTAAGTTATAGATATTAATGTCTTTCCTGCCCGAAACGCATTGCGTAATAGTGGCTTTAGGCATTGTATGTACTAGCTCTATCTATAATTCGATCCATTAATGTAACATCACTTGTATGTATGCACCTTACCTGAATAAACATATATATTTATATTTATTTTTATATAAACATTGCGTCATCCGTTTACTGGCGGTGCTGCCGGGCATGACGCAGCATTGCGTCATCCACTTTAAATAATCGCCAAAAATCCGGTTTTTATCCGATTTTTGGGGGGCTGGTTTTAAAATGCGCGCCTATGTCTTCCCTACACGCCTATGTCATGTTCAACACACAATAATACTAAACATTTGTGGGCAGGAATTGGGAGTTTAGCTGGAAGGCGTCTGGGCGCTCACTCGTGGCTAACGTGGCCCGTCTTCAACGCGTCGGCTGTTGGAGCGTGACCAGTTTTTTTTATTTTATATGC
>WNGS01010001.1:102642-112721 GCA_020271785.1 Procambarus virginalis | reverse complement strand
TACACTTAGGAATCACACTGAACATACCAGCAGCTGTCAATGTATAAAAACTTCCCAGTTCTTACCTTTACTATGTCAATGTGGCCACCTTCACAGGCATACATGAGAGGTGTAGAGCCAAATGATGATTGCGCATTGACATCAGCATTGTGGCAATCAACAGCTTGACTATTTCTACATGTCCTGCAGCGGCCCCTTTCATCAAGGGGGTACAGCCCCCCTCGATGTCTCGCTCATCCACATAGGCATGCATTGCAAGTAGAACCTGCAAAAATATATTTAATGTTGATACAGGTTGTTAGCAACAAAACTTTGGTGGGATAATAAAACAGGAAAAAGCATGTTAAATACATGACATGTCCCATCTCATGGGGTCAGAAAACAAACCTTGAAAAATAGAGGTAAATAATATAGCACAGTTATAATATTCAATGATACAAATTAAACTATCACTCACCATTCATTAAATGATTAACAATATATAGCATTAAAATAATATACTTAGGTGAGCAGACGTGTACAAGGACAACCTCATTACCCCTTAAATGGTGCAATACATAGATATACGATGGGAGTAACTGTCACTAATAGTGCACATCCTACATATACGATCGAGGGTCTCGTGCACAATTTAAATGTCCCGTAGCTACACAGGGTTCACATCAACTTCCTCAGAGCTCTAAACAGATGCCTTTTCTTTTTTTTAAATTGTGGGTAACATTCCTGGGTTTGAGTCTCTCAGTACTGAGTGAGCAACTACGGCTGACCCACGCAGCATAGCTAACAGCACTGCTGCTCAGCTTGTGAACACAGCATCACCTAAAAACGTCAAAATATATATTTTATTTAGCAATGATAGGTTTACTGATGACCTCTGACTGTGATAAAAATGACCAGGATTCTGATAATAGCACGAGTGTGGTGATAATTAGCACTGTGCATAGTATGGTGGGAGTAGTAGTATTGGTGAGGGAGGTAGGTAGCATCATCTGCTGACTCTGTGTGGCAACCTGTTATTGTCTGAACTCACCATACCAGCTTAGTGATACCTGCTTGATGGGGTTCTGGGAGGAGTTCTACTCCCCAAGGCCGACCCGAGGCCAGGCTTGACTTGTTTGAGTTTGGTCCACTAGGCTGTTGCTTGGAACGGCCCACAGGCACCACATACCCACCACAGCCCGGTTTGTACTCCTTGGAAGGAAACAATCTAGTTTCCTCTTGAAGATGTCCACAGTTGTTCCGGCAATATTTCTTATCCTCACTGGGAGGACGCTGAACAACCGCGGACCTCTGATGTTCATACAGTGTTTTCTGATTGTGCCTATGGCACCTCTGCTCCTCACTGGTTCTATTCTGCATTTTCTTCCGTATCATTCACTCCAGTATGTTGTTATTCTGCTGTGTAGATTTGGGACCTGGCCCTCCAGTATTTTCCATGTGTATATTATTTGGTATCTCTCTCGTCTCCTTTCTATTGAGTACATTTGGAGAGCTTTGAGACGATCCCAATAATTTAGGTGCTTTATCTCGTCTATGCGTGCCGTATGTTTTCTCTGTATTCCCTCAATTTCAGCAATCTCTCCTGTTCTGAAGGGGGAAGTGAGTACTGAGCAGTACTCAAGATAGGACAACACAAGTGACTTGAAGAGTACAACCATTGTGATGGGATCCCTGGATTTGAATGTTCTCGTAATCCATCTTAACATTTTTCTGGGTGCCACAATATTTGCTTGGTTATGCTCCCTAAACGTTAGGTTGTCGGACATCATTATTCCCAAATCTTTGACATGCTGTTTTTCTACGATGGGCAGATTCAATTGTGTTTTGAACCCTGTGTTATGTTTCAGATCCTCATTTTTGCCGTACCTGAGTACCTGGAATTTATCACTGTTAAACATCATATTATTTTCTGATGCCCAGTCGAAAACTTTATTAATATCAGCTTGAAGTTTTTCAATGTCTTCAGCCGAGGTAATTTTCATACTGATTTTTGTGTCATCTGCAAAGGATGATACGAAGCTGTGACTTGTATTTTTGTCTATATCTGATATGAGAATAAGGAAAAGCAGCGGTGCAAGGACTGTACCCTGAGGTACAGAGCTTTTAACTGCACTTGGACTAGATTTTATATGGTTGACCGTTACTCGCTGAGTCCTGTTTGACAGAAAACTGAGTATCCAGCGTCCTACTTTACCGGTTATTCCCATTGACTTCATTTTGTGTGCTATCACGCCATGGTCACATTTATCGAAAGCCTTTGCGAAGTCCGTGTATATCACATCAGCATTCTGTTTTTCTTCTAATGCCTCAGTGACTTTATCGTAGTGCTCAAGTAGCTGTGAGAGGCACGATCTTCCCGCTCGAAATCCATGTTGGCCTGGGTTGTGAAGGTCATTGGTCTCCATGAAATTGGTGACCTGACTCCTAATCACTCTCTCAAATACTTTTATTATGTGCGATGTCAGTGCAACTGGTCTATAATTCTTTGCCAATGCTTTGCTCCCTCCCTTGTGTAGAGGGGCTATGTCTGCCACTTTAAGTGCATCTGGTATCTCTCCCGTGTCCAAGCTCTTCCTCCACACTATACTGAGTGCCTGTGCTACCGGCACTTTGCATTTCTTTATAAATATTGAATTCCATGAGTCTGGACCTGGGGCCGAGTGCATGGGCATGTTTTCAATTTCTCTTTCAAAATTTAGTGCGCTCGTGTTGATATCAGTTATATTTACAGGGGTTTGGATATCACGCATAAAGAAATTGTCTGGATCTTCTACTTTCATGTTGTTTATTGGAGTGCTAAACATGTCCTCATACTGCTTTTTTAGGATTTCACTAATTTCTTTGTCATCCTCCGTGTATGAACCTTCACTTGTACGAATAGGTCCAATACTGGCAGTAGTTTTTGCTTTTGATTTCGCATATGTGAAGAAGTATTTTGGATTTTTCTTTATTTCCTGAATTGCTTTCTGTTCTAACTGCCTTTCTTCAGTTTCATATGAGTGTTTCAATTTCCGCTCGATTTCTTCAATCTCCCTATATAAATTATTCCTTCTTTGACAGGAAATTCGTGTCTGCATAAGCAGTTCCGTTATTCTTTTCCTGCGTTTATAGTGTCTTCTGCGTTCTCTTTCTACGTTGGATCTCTTTCTGGCTTTCCTCAAAGGAACATGTTTCAGACAGACTTGATACGCTTCCGAAGTCAGTTTTTCTATTCCTTCTGTAGGACTTTTATTACTTAAAACAGTTTCCCATGGAATGTTTTTAAGTTCCCTGTTTATTATCTCCCAGTCTATCCTTTTATTATTAAAATTGAATTTACTGAATAGCCCCTCTCGCTTTATCAACGTTTTAGGTCTATTCTGAGTATTGATGGTAGTTTGCACTTCAATGAGCTTGTGATCTGAATATGTGGTATCTGATATCGTAATGTCTCTGATAATGTCTTCATTGTTCGTAAAGACCAGATCGAGAATATTTTTATTTCTCGTTGGCTCCGATATCTGCTGAGTGAGTGAAAATTTGTCACAGAATCTAAGTAGTTCTCTAATCTGTGGTTGGTTAGGTCCTGATAGATTCCCTGGTATAATATTATTGTTTGCTATTCTCCACGAAAGAAAAGTAGCCCAACAGGTTGGGCTACAAAGGTCCATCCTACTCCGACAACAAAAGAGCAGAAAATTAGCTCAACGGGTCGTATCCTGAGCGATCCGTTGAAGAAACAGGCCAACTCATGGAAACAGAAGCCAACTTAGCCAGCCCATGTAATGAAAAACAACTAACCGAAATGGAACCCAACACGGCGACAAGCGGCCCAACACGGCGACAATCGGCCCAACACGGCGACAAGCGCCCGAACACGGCGACAAGCGGCCCAACACGGCGACAAGCGGCCCAACACGGCGACAAGCGGCCCAACACGGCGACAAGCGGCCCAACACGGCGACAAGCGGCCCAACACGGCGACAAGCGGCCCAACACGGCGACAAGCGGCCCAACACGGCGACAGCGGCCCAACACGGACAAGCGGCCCAACACGGCGACAAGCGGCCCAACACGGCGACAAGCGGCCCAACACGGCGACAAGCGGCCCAACACGGCGACAAGCGGCCCAACACGGCGACAAGCGGCCCAACACGGCGACAAGCGGCCCAACACGGCGACAAGCGCCCAACACGGCGACAAGCGGCCCAACACGGCGACAAGCGGCCCAACACGGCGACAAGCGGCCCAACACGGCGACAAGCGGCCCAACACGGCGACAAGCGGCCCAACACGGCGACAAGCGGCCCAACACGGCGACAAGCGGCCCAACACGGCGACAAGCGGCCCAACACGGCGACAAGCGGCCCAACACGGCGACAAGCGGCCCAACACGGCGACAAGCGGCCCAACACGGCGACAAGCGGCCCAACACGGCGACAAGCGGCCCACACGGCCACAAGCGGCCCAACACGGCCACAAGCGGCCCACACGGCCACAAGCGGCCCAACACGGCCACAAGCGGCCCAACACGGCCACAAGCGGCCCAACACGGCCACAAGCGGCCCAACACGGCCACAAGCGGCCCAACACGGCCACAAGCGGCCCAACACGGCCACAAGCGGCCCAACACGGCCACAAGCGGCCCAACACGGCCACAAGCGGCCCAACACGGCCACAAGCGGCCCAACCGGCGACAAGCAGCCCAATCCGGCATCCCGGACCAGAACGGAAGAAAAACGAGCAGTGCCGAGACGCAGCGCGGAGAAGAGATATGAATAAACGAACGAGAAGGCCAAAAAAAAATGCTGCCCGGAATAGGATCCACAAGCCCTAGAAAAGACCCGAGAGAAGTCCCACCGAACGACGACAGACGTACCAGTAAAACGGTTAGGAGCAAAACCGTCCTGAACCTTCGAGAACATAGAAGCAAACACAAAGGCCGAAAGCACAGAAAACCCCAGTCGCACCCGAGACCAAAAGTCATGTAGAACCCCAAGAAGAGGGGGACATGACAGTGAAGTCCCATCCCGGGAAAAAAGGGTGAAGAACGTAGAAAAGCACCCACCGACAGGAAGGAAACAACGGGCAGAATGAACAAGGAACCGAGCCCAGGGAGAGGCCGACACCCAAATACTCGTGTGGAGAGGGGGGTGGGGGACCACACTCCACAAAACCGCAAGCCCCACCCAGAGGGGTAGAAAAACCCCGGCGGGGACCAACAGGGCCTGAGGCCCCCCCCCCACGTCACCCCCATCCCAGCTCCAGGAACCCACCCGGCAGGCCCTGGAGCCGAGCTGTCAGCCCAAATCCCCAGCCTCAAGAAAACCGGGGTAGCCATGAAAACCACTAAGGAAAGGAGCCCACTGGCAGACTCTTACAACACGGCTGGAGGAAACAGGCTCCAATGCCTCCATCGCAACCCCGGAAGGGGAAGTCCTCGAGACCAACCGAGTCTCAAAACCATGGAAGCCCCGCCCCGACCCCGAACCCACAGACGGTAAAGACCTGGATGTAGGGAGGAAGGGGGGGAGGGACCCAACAAGACTACCAATGAAAACAGGGGCAGCCTCGGGGCTTCCGGGGATAAAACAACTAGCACGTTGCCACTGAAACCCCATGTGCAACACCCGTGCAGCCTGCACCCACATAGTCAACATAAGACTGGGTAACAGTCACAAACAAGTAATCAAAAAAAAAAAAAAAAATCAAAATGTTTATTTAGGTAAGGTACATACATAAAAGTGATTGTACAGAGTGATGGAGTAAATAGATAGGGCTAGTACATACAATGCCTAAAGCCACTATTACGCAAAGCGTTTCGGGTAATAAAACTTGCAAGACCCCGGGCCGAAGGTGTCAGCAACCCCACAGGCTGCAGACGGAGGCAAAACCGTGAGAGTCGCCCTGAGACAAGGAGATAGAGCATCCCTCGAACTCGCACAAAGTGAGGGGGGGGGACAACGGGGCCACATCTATCGGGTCCACACTCCCCCTAGGGGTTTCCCAGGGTCCCGAGCGTTTACTATAAGAGGACTCGCGCTCAGGTAATCCCAGGCAGGGTACTACTAACCGGCGACCATGGCTACCAAACAACATTCTAAGAGCTGAACCCCTGGGACGTGTACACTTACGGGGACCTTGCAGGGAGAACCACCAGAAGGAGGAAGAGAACTCGACACAAAGGGGAAAAGAACCAAAGGCAGAGCCCCTCACCAGGTAGACAAACAAAAAGAAAACCCCGCAAGAGTACAGCGTACCCAGGCAGAAGACAGCCGGTTGCTATGATTGGTGAAAACAAGCTGTGCAGCACCCTGCGCCCAGCCAGTGTAAACTGCCCCTTACCCTAAGGCTTACAAGGAGACAGAATCTCCGATTACACAAAGGGCGGCCGAAAACCGAGCAGCAAAAGGCCTAGCAGAAGCAGGACCCAAGGAACTTGTGGAAGGTAACCCCAAGGCCCAAGGGCAGTACTTATCGGGCACCTAGGGAAGAGAACCCTAGGCGCATGCAGCCCGAGTACTGGAGACTCACTCCCGGCTCACCCACCACCTAGAAGACAGACACCACACTCTAGGTACAGTGCTGAAACAACCACTGGAGCCGGAGCACACAACCGGTGCCATTGACATCAGCCGAAGAACTGGGATGTGGATCCCCGGCACGGTAGGTCTGGGGCTCCCCCTTCCCCCTCTTGGAGAGGTGGGGCTGCGCAGATAGCTGCACGATGACGAATGACATCGTACTAGTTTGCTCGTTTTTGTTTGGAGAGTTCTATCCACTTGTTCGGCTTTTGGTTGCAATTTTCACCAGAATAGGGGTTTGTTTTGGGACGCCTACCTTTCTAGGTGCCTAACCCGATCGATGGCAGACATAGAATGCTTCCAACCACACAGGGGTTTCTATAGGCCATTGCTTCCCTTGCCTCTCTGAGGGGGGGCCAGGTTCTGGCTTGTGGTCCCCGGTAGGCCCATAAGAACTCCATACACATGACAGATGCCAAAGTCTGACATTAGCATATCAGCCTGGTAAGCTCCGGGGAGCCGTAGGGGTTCCCCTCAGAAAGAAAAAAATTCAAATGACAAAAACTCTTCAGGCATCTTGACATATATTTGACACTTTACCAGAACTGAATCCATGACAATTAGATGAGGGGAGGGGTATGTAAAATGACTCATTTCTTAAATAAGTTTAACTTAGGCCTACCCCAATAAGACTATGACCAGACCATTTCCCCTACAAACTTGGGCAAGACTAGCCCCAAGAGTCTAGCCTCCAACTTTCAACACTCACACTTATTAAATAAATAAATAAATAAATAAATATGTTTATTCAGGTAAGGTACATACATACAAGTGATGTTACATTAATGTATCGATTTATAGAAAGAGCTAGTACATACAATGCCTAAAGCCACTATTACGCAATGCGTTTCGGGCAGGAAGAACATTAATATCTAGAACTTAATACTAATTGAGCATAAAGAATAAAATGTGTTGAGAACAAATACAAATAAAGATAAAAAAAAAAGGGGGAACATGACTGAAAAAGCAGCACAAATACAAAAGGTTGACAAACAGCGTTGATTAAAAAAAATAACAGACATGGGTTGACAATAGAGGGGTAAAGTAGGTTACAGGGAATTTATTAAGTAGTGTTTAGTTTTGATCTTAAACTAATTGAGAGAGGTACAGTCTTTAACATGGTTGGGGAGGTCATTCCACATTCTGGGTCCCTTGATTTGTAGAGCATTTCTAGTTTGATTAAGCCGTACTCTTGGAATATCAAAACTATTTATTTCTAGTGTGGTGCTCATGGGTTCTGTTACAACCTTCAATGAAGCTTTTGAGTTCAGCATTGGCATTACAGTTCAGCGTTTTATATATGTATGATACACAAGAGAATGTGCAGTGACTTCATATCTAACATATTCAGAAATTTGAGTAGGGGTACCGAGTGATGCCTGGGGCCAGAGTTGGATATTGTCCTAATGTCCTATTATTGGTATAATAATGGTATAATAATGTCCTATTATTGGTATACAGTACTTGTCCCTGACAAAATTAATTTTAACTGCCATCCCAGATGTTTTTAGAATGCAACATTACAATGTATACCTACCTTGGCAATCTCCACATGACCCTCTAAAGCAGCATACATCAGTGGGGTGTTGCCATTATCTTCATGGTCTTCAACATTTGCACCATGATGGAGTAAAACCTGTAAATAAATTTGTAAAAGTATTAAACTTACATATAGAAAACATAACACAGTAACAAGATTGAACTAGAGCCATGTCCTGCTTTCCTATCGACATAAGTACAAATAAATGCCCATTAAGCACTTGAAATCTTTAACCTGTCATCTCACTTCAGGAAACAGTAAGTAATTATCAAAAGAAGGCACCAAACCGGGAAGGCTATGTAACACCATCAAATGTGCGGATAATTAGAGGGCGCTAAATATCACCAAGGATGCCAATACAAGAACAAAAACACATAGGGCGAATGAATATCAAAGTATCCGATTCACCAAGAATTCTATTGAGGGACAAGTGACCGTGAGGAGGCCGGAAAAACATGACACGCTCGTCCTGGAAGTCAGGACATTCAACAAGAATATGCACGAAAGTAAGAGGAACAATGCAATTTGGACAATAAGGAGCAGGGCGGTGCTTCATTAAGTGACCGGTGATTAAGTGTGTATGGCCATACGCAACCTCGCCAGCTATTTCCCATTGTCAGTTACAGTGGTAGAGGACGGCCATGAGGACACACTACTCTTAAGAATGCACAGTTTGTTATCAGTAACAGAAGACCAACATTCCTGCCTACAGGTAAGGATGGAGGAATGAATAACTGGGTATAAGTCGGAATAGGAATACTGGTACGACCCTGGGTTCCTCAGTGCAAACCAGAGGTCAAATTGAGCTATAATAATTTACCTTACATTATTTGGTGCGCTTGTTGACGCGCCTTTGTTCCTATCTTCTTTGAGATTTTTTTTTTTTGTGTATATACAAGAGTTGTTACATTCTTGTACAGCCACTAGTACGCGTAGCGTTTCGGGCAGTCCCTGGAATACGATCCCCGCCGCGAAGAATCGTTTTTTCATCCAAGTACACATTTTACTGTTGCGTTTAACAGAGGCTACAGTTAAGGAATTGCGCCCAGTAAATCCTCCCCGGCCAGGATACGAACCCATGACAGCGCTGCGGAACGCCAGGCGAGGTCTTACCACTACACCACGGAGACCGCTTCCTTGCCAGACGTAAGACGAATCTTGTTTCTCACAGAGCATTCAGACTCTTGAGCTTCTTGTGGATTAAGTTAACAGTGTTGTAATTATTAACTATCCTCAGAACGAATAAAGTAAACAATATTGTACGTCGGTGAAGATTTGTAATGTGTACAAGTTGCACGATCAATTAGGCTCTTCCCGGCAACCACAACACACTCGGGACTCGGCGGCTGGACGCTGGTTCTTTCTTCTCTGAACTGTTTTGGTTGAGTCAACACCCTCTCCTGTGTTGCTCTGTATCCCTCTCCTCTTCCTCCTCCTCTTCCCTAACCTTATCCTGTGTCTAGTTTACCAAGCTAAGTACCGT
This sequence comes from Procambarus virginalis, assembly GCA_020271785.1. Lineage (NCBI taxonomy): Eukaryota > Metazoa > Arthropoda > Malacostraca > Decapoda > Cambaridae > Procambarus > Procambarus virginalis. The sequence goes on along the minus strand of WNGS01010001.1, from coordinate 103,135 downwards.
GCTGTATGTTCGTTTTCTGGCATAAGTGTGTAGTAACGTGTATAGGCTACGCTAGTGTTTATATTGCTAAGTTACTCTAAGAGGTCTCAGTGGAACCACGTGTGCTCAACTGGTACCAAGCTACCTAGAGTCCTGGCTAGTGTCCTTTGCCTAGTAGACTTACCCTAGCTTGTCCTAATTGTAAAACCTTGTATCCTGCCTATGTGGACCAAGGCTTTTAAATTAAGATATGTGGTAAAGTAATTATTGTTATTGTTATTTAATGTATATGGGGGGTTTATGAGGGTTTAAATAATAAGTTAGTTTTAAAGGAGTATCCATTCTTCCTGTGTAGGGGAGCAATGATCAACCCTCTAGGCTGATGTATTGACCTTAACCCTTAAACTGCGCGCGCCTAAAATATGACAACAACCCCCCCCCCCCCTAGTGCACATAAGAACATAAGAACAAAGGCACTGCAGAAGGCCTATTGGCCCATACGAGGCAGCTCCTA
>WNGS01010001.1:35302-83376 GCA_020271785.1 Procambarus virginalis | reverse complement strand
AAAGTTTTTCATCCATGTTAGAAGCGTACCTGTCACTCCTCCAATATTTTCCAGTTTCCAGAACAACCTCTTATGTGGAACTCTGTCGAAAGCCTTTTTTAGGTCCAGATAGATGCAGTCAGCCCAACCATCTCTTTCCTGTAATATCTCTGTTGCTCGATCATAAAAACTGAGTAAATTCGATACACAGGATCTACCAGATCGAAAACCATACTGTCTGTCTGATATTATATCATTTCTCTCCAGGTGTGCTACCCATTTAGTTTTAATTATTTTTTCCAATATTTTGACTATTACACTTGTCAATGATACCGGTCTATAATTAAGGGGGTCTTCCCTGCTTCCACTCTTGTAAATTGGAACTATGTTAGCCTTTTTCCACACATCAGCTACAACTCCTGTAAACAGGGATGCCTGAAAGATCAGTTGAAGAGGGATGCTGAGCTCAGGTGCACATTCTCTCAGAACCCATGGTGAAACTCCATCTGGACCAACTGCTTTGTTCTTATTTAGCTCTTTGAGCATTTTTTCCACTTCGTCTCTAGACACCTCTATGTGCTCTATGTTGTTCTCTGGAATTCTTATTGTATCTGGTTCCCTGAAGATTTCATTTTGTACAAACACACTTTGGAACTTTTCGTTTAATGTTTCACACATTTCCTTTTCATTTTCCGTGAATCTATTTCCCATTTTCAACCTCTGAATATTATCCTTTACCTGCAATTTGTTGTTTATGAATTTATAGAATAGACCTGGTTCTGTTTTACATTTGTCTGCAATCCCTTTTTCAAAATTTCTTTCTGCCTCTCTCCTCACTGCCGTGTAGTTGTTTCTCGCATCTTTGTATCGCTGGTATGATTGGGGGTTTGGCCTCTTCCTGTATTGATTCCATTTTTGTGTCTTTTGGTCTCTGGCCCTCTCGCACTTTCTGTCGAACCAATCCTGTTTCCTAGTTCTGCTTCTCTGTTTTGGTATAAATTTTTTGTGCCTTTATCATATATTTCACAAAACTTGACATACATCTCATTCACTTCCTTGCCTAGCAACAAGTCTGTCCAATTATACTCCCTAAAAATTTTCTAAGGTTGCCATAATGTCCTCTCCTAAAGTCAGGTTTTTCAATTGCATCGACCATCATATTTTCTTCCAGATTATAACGCATTGCATACTTTATCCCCAAAAAGACATGGTCACTTTTACCCAAGGGAGGAAGGTACTGAATGTCAAATATTTCTTCCTCCTTCCTGGTAAATATCAAATCTAGCATGGAGGGAACGTCACCTTCCCTCATCCTCGTAGCTTGTTTAACATGTTGATACAAGAATGTTTCCAGGATGAGGTCTACAAATTTACAGGTCCAGAAATCTTCTGTTTTAGCTTCATATGCTTCCCAGTCTATGGATTTCAAGTTGAAGTCGCCGACTATCAACAGTCGTGAACTATCGTTATCCGCTCTCGCTATGATCTCTCTCATTATCGTTATAAGACCTTCTCGTTTACTATCTAGCTCCTCCTTTGACCATGTGCTGCTTAGCGGTGGACTATATGCATTTATGATCACTAGTTTATCATCCTCATGGCAGATCTCTAGTGCTATTATGTCAACTTCTTGTGGATTGGTAGTCATTATTTCGTTCACCTTTAGGTGTTCTTTCACCAGCACAGCAACGCCACCGCCTTTCCTAATTTTTCTGTCCCGTCTCCAAATTGAGTAGCCCCTTGGGAATATGACCTCATTTAAAATAACATCTTCAAGTTTTGTCTCCGTGAGTGCAACAATGTCTGGTGTCTGCAGCTGTATTATATCACTTAACTCCAGTATCTTTGACCTTACTCCATCTATGTTGGTGTATGCAATCTTCAGGAACTTGTTCCCCATCTTCTTATTTTTCACTCCCCCTTTCTCTAATGATTTTGTTGGTTTGCTTTTATGTACCACTTTACTGGTCTGCCTACCCTATCACTTTGTAGAAAAAAGAATTGATTTCTTCTTCATTCCTGCTCTCATTTAAACGTTTTGCCTCGGCGAGGTTCAGTTTCAGCTTCTCTCTATCTTCTTTTGAAAGATCTCGTCTTAACGACCACCCTTTCCCATCCTCAACGCTTTGTAATTTTCTGGCATTCCTTAGTACTTCTTCCATCTGTTTGGCACCGTTTAGGGTGATCCTCAAAGGTCGATCTTTCCCTTTTACATATCTGCCTATTCTCCTGTAGTCGCACACATTCTCTTTGGTTGTAAGACCTTCCACGAGGCCAACAATTTTATCTACTACTTTTGCTTCTTCTACAGCTCTTTCTGACCTAGATGTTATCTCCTTTTCTTTGCATCCAAAAATGATCAGGGACTTACTCCGATCAACTGTGTTTTGCACCAACTTTGGGTTAGATGCCAATTCTTTTCTCACTTCTAGCCTAATGTTTGTTTTATCTTGGTTGCTGCAGTGTTTGACTTCTTTTACTGCTTCTTCTATTTTTTCCTTGTCCTTGGCCACTTGCGCATAAGTGAGTTGCATATCTTTCTTGCACTGTTCTATTCCCTGTGCAACTTCCTCCATCTGTGCTGACAAAAGCTGTTTCTCCTGTTGAATTTCCTTGCCTAACCTATTGTAGTCATTTGTGTTTAAATTTACTTTAACTTCTTCCAAAGCTATTTTTAAGAGACTATTTTCTTCTTCCATGGCTTTGCAATTTGTTTCCAATTTAATCTTATCCTTGCACAGGTCTTTCACTACACCCTCAAGACATACAACTTTGCTATTTAAATGGTCATTACTTTCTTTCAATTTACTAATTAATTCTATATGAGAGGTCACTATAGTATCTAATTTTGCCAACTTGTTGTATAGACTGGCTATCTCAATGCTTTCTTCACTGAAACCATCAAAATCAAGCTCTGTTGTGTATTTCCTCTTGCCACCGGCGGCCATCTTGAATGCTGTTCTCTGCACTGTAAACACTAGGGCAACTTTTTCTCATCCAATTTTTTCACTTCCCTTGGCACATTCCTGTTATCTCACCTATTTTTCAAAAGCACTATACCTTTATGTTGTCTGGGACACCACTCACTATCATCATCCTGTACTACAACACTTAGGATTGTTGAAATAAGCTGGAGCTCCTCTTGTATGCCTCCTGGGATAGAACTTGGGATAGAACTTGGTGCTGGGGCATTTCTGCTAGTCTTTTATCATTTCCTCCTTCGCGCTGTTGTGTTTTTGTTGTTCCTTTTGGCCTTCCTGTTGCCAGGTTTGATTTCCTGTTTTCCTGGCTTGGCCTGTCTGTTGTTTTTTTCAGGGGCTTGTGATGTCCCTTCTCTAGTGTCTCACGTCGGACCCGTGGTTTCCGATCCCCTGGCGAGCTTGCTCGTGTTGAGGAATTTTCTGTTCGGCAGACGTTCCATCACCTTCTTGCCGGCTTGGTCTTCCGGCTCTACATCCTTGGTGGTTGCACCCCGAGATCTTCCTGCGGCTCCACCTCTTCCTAGGCTCGGCTAACCCTTAGCAGTGCTAATTCCATTCTGCCACATACTGTCGCTTCATTTTATGCGCCGCTGGCGGAGCCGCTTCAGCTTGCTTTCGGACTTAAATCTGCGCCGTTCATAAGCTGTCTCTTGCTTGTTTCACCTCCGGCCTGTTCTTGAGCCGCTTGAGCCGTCCTGGTCATTGGACAGAGTGCTCTTTTCTTTCATCTCGTTTTCTTGTGGCCACTTCGGTTCCAGTTTGTTTTTCGATGGCTCTTTTTCGGTTGGCATTGCCCTCTGGGGGTCAGGTAGGTGATCTTCATGCTCTCCTGTCCAGGGGTTTTCTGCTCCTTCAGTTGAGGTGATCGGTTTGGTCGTCTGCTGCTTTCTTTCTGGTGAAGGATGAGCCTGCTGCTTTCCAGAGGGGTCCCTGGGTTGTTGATGCTTGGTTGGTTGGGCTTGGGGTGTATTTGTCCGGTTGCGGCTCCGTTGTCGTTGGCACGCCATGGCTTCTGGGTCAATGAACGCGATTTGGGTTGCTCCGGTTCCCTTCTTCCCTGTTATAGGGTGCGGGTCTCCCAGGTCGTCCGCGGAGTTCTTCAGGCTCTCCAGCCTGCAGTCTATCTCCGTGCCCATGACATCCGCAAGTTCGCGGTTCTTGCCACTGTCTTTGGTACTGTGTCCTGGGAGGACGTTTGGGCATGGGGAATTTGGTGATGAGACAGGATCCTTATCTGTTCCTTACCTTGTACACGGTCCTGGGCCCAGTCGAGCCTGTGTCGCTTTGGGTCGGCGGATGCGGCCTGTTGTCTCGACTACAGGTTGAGTAGTGTGCGGTGACCGCCTCCGGGTCAGTCCCTATTCTTTTCCTATGTTGGTTAGTTAGCTCCGGGGAGCCGTAGGGGCTCCCCTCAGAAAACCAGCGTTGAATGTAATGAAACCCCATTTTCTGGTCAAGTCCCGGAGGCTCCACGGCATCCCTCCCTCCCTCCGGTTGGCGGCTTTTTCAATTGTTTTTGACATCCAGCCTCTGAACTGGGGTGTGGATCGCCGGCGCAGTAGGTCTGGGGTCCCCCCTTCCCCTTCTGGGGAGGGGGGGGGGGGCTGCGCAGATAGCGGCGCGACGACGAATGACTTCATACTAGTTTGCTTGTTTTTGTTTGGGGAGTTCTATCCACTCGTTTGGCTTTTGATTACAATTTTCACCAGAATATGGGTTTGCTTCGGGATGTCTACCTTTCTGGGTGCCTAACACGTTCGATGGCAGACTTAGAATGCTTCCAACCACACGGGGGTTTCAATAGGCCATTGCTCCCCTTGCCTCTCTGGGGGGGCCAGGTTCTGGCTCGTGGTCTCTGGTAGGACTATAAGAACTCGGTACACATGACTGATGCCAAAGTCTGACATTACCATATCAGCCTGGTAAGCTCCGGGGAGCCTCAGGGACTCACCCAGTAAATGGCGTTTCATTACATTCAACGCTGGTTTTTAAATTATACAGTAGATTCATTGGCCTCTAGTATTATATTTTATGATAGGGAAGATGGGCTAAGCAGGTGGTGAGAGGGTGGATTATATTCTATGAAAGGGAAGAGGAGGTAAGTGGAGGAAGGGGTAGGACAAGATGAGGAGGACGAGAGGACGAGAAGGCAGTGAGTCGAGAGGGGGGGTCATCTTTCCTGTTCCTTAGAGGATCAAAATCCTTTACCACTAAAGTATGTCATTAAATTAATGCACTATTTAATTAATTTGACAGGTTGGGTCGACATTTTTCGATTTCAACCTCACACTCAACAATGTACACTTACTCGACAAGCTTTCCATTTTGAAATTAGATTTTGATTTTAACCTAGTGAGTTTTGATGTGATAACCCTATTTACTAAGTTCCCGTTAATGACTTTATAACTTATGGGTTGAACTTCCCAAATATAATTTAATTTTACAGGCTAATACCATTGTTCAATTAACCACCATGCTGCGCGGAGTTTATTGAGAAATTCCCCCGGTGCGCATGAAATGAAGTGTTCCCAAAAATTTTTTTTTCTTCGTAAAATGATAAATTCCCTTCCCTGAACATGTCTATGTAAAAATAAATACCAAATTCCACTTACTTTGGCTGTAGGGACGTGGACAAAGTGCGCTGTGACGTCATCAGGGCCTGGTCGCCCGTGCATGACTCGCCCAGACACGGTCGAGCGGGCCATTCAAGCACCGGGTGTTGCCACAAATATATTTTCAATTATTTGTTTTATGTATTTCCAATGCGGTTTTATTTGTTTTTTTATCGTATATGATGCATATTTGTGTCCTTTATAATATGCATACAGTAGAACGTTCATAATGTTCCATGGAACTGTGATACATGTGTCAGTAGTGTGTCCACAATAAATGTTTATTGTCGCAATATTACCTGTTAAAAATTCACTAAAATTACAATATGTACAGTTTCACACACTATTTTCACAGTAACACACTGTATTACACACTCAGTACTTCGGAATTGAGTAATAATCAACGAAGTAACCCATGGTACACAGCGCGACTTCGCTCAGTGCACCAGGTACAGATAAATTTTCGCTGCTTGTTTCTTCATTCTGTGTGCTTGCAAATAACGCACTCACATACACCCTTGGCTTTAGTACTTGTAGGTTGTATGTAACCAAGCTTGTAAAGCATAAGGTAGTATTGAAAAGATTATAGGAAAAGATCAATTTGTAAGATAGTCTTGAAAAGATCGCTTTGTATGGTCCCACACAGAAAGAGATTCAGCATACGTAAAGAGTGTCCGTCAGTCAGGAAGAGATTCAGCTAGCCTCAAGAGTGACCGTCAGTTGAGAAGAGATTCAGGCATTCTTGAAAATATCTATGGAAAACACCAAAATGGAAGCCGCTAACACTGTTCATCTATGCCATTTGTATCAGATGCATCATCACTGAACACAAAAAATGATTCATCTAAGTATCATCTAAATAAACAGCATAGAATTGCAAAGATGACGCTCAGAGCTTCAATTGGATACGCTCCCTGTATCGTCCTCATTGGGTGCTGTATCACTTGCATCCGACCTTTGTGTTAGGTCCTTATTGCGCCTGGCTTCCCCAACATTATGACCCTTATGTTCTTCAAACAATAAGGTTTGAATTTCACTGACAGAGCATTATCTTCAACACTGCGTCGGACAGGTGTTTGGGAGCCAGAGGCGCGTGTGCCACCCATGGTTGCTCATTCAGTACTAACCCAGCCAGCAGCCCCAGGGCATTCTGGGATTTTTTTCCAAGATGGCTGCCTCTCACTGGAGGTCCTAAGAGTCCATTTCGTACACAACCAAGCTCGTACACATGTAGAATTAGTTACGAAAAGTAGAAAAGAGTTTTCTCGGTTGGCGCAGTTTCCCGCCGACCGAGAAAACTCGGTTGGCGCAGTTAAGTGGTTAATTAAATTGTGCAATAAAACAATTACTTTAGTTTCAATAGAAAATACTTCATTAGACATTTGGAAAGTCAATGGGCAATTCCTCTTTTTTCCCTGTTCTGAGTTATCTATATATGGAATTCTTTGAAGCAAAAAGCATAAAAATAATTCTACCCTCTAATGCGATTTGGTATAGATATCTAGAGGATGTTGTCTTTGTGGCCAGTTAACCTGACCAGTCTGATTTCCTGAACCAACTTAACTTGCTGGAACCATCAATCAAATTCTTGAGTGAGAATGGTGGTTTTTCTTTTCTTGACATTATGATCCATAATCAACAATATGTAGAAAAGATAGATGCAACACTTTTCTTGAATTGTGTGGTTCTTAGATTTTTTAATTGCCAGAACCTTTTCAAATACAGAGTTATGATTTAGAAAATTGAGCAGTTAAATGAAACAGCCATGACTTTTTTTTTGGATTATTTTATTAGGCAGTGGATGAAGGGAGCAATACAGTAGTTGAGCAAGAGAGAAAAATTGGAATTTCAGCAATACACAAAGATGGAGGAGCTTGTTATATGATAAACATGATGCAACTTCAAGAACAAGAGGTCATAGATTTAAACTAACAAAACAAAGCTGCCGGAGAAATATAAGAAAAATCTCCTTTGTAAACAGAGTGGTACACAGTTGGAATAAGTTAGGTGAGAAGGTGTTGGAGGCCAAAACCATCAGTAACTTCAAAGCGTTATATGACAAAGAGTGCTGGGTAGACGGAACACCACGAGCGTAGCTCTCATCCTGTAACTACACTTAGGTAATTACAGGGAATAGCTCAACTGATGGCTGAAGCATACAAGGTCTGCATGAAGCATGTACCTGTGAGGAGGGTCAGAAAGAGGACCACTCTAGAAAGAGAATGCAGACAACTGTACAGGAGAAGAAAACAAAATAACTGAAATGCTTAGCCATATACGACTATCACAAGAAAGGAAAATAAACCTAAACAGGGATCTCAAAGAAATAGAACTAATGTTGAAGCGATCATACGAGTCTGAGGAAATGGAATTGCCCAGCTCCTGGGCCAGACTCACGGAATTCAATATTCATTAAGAAATGTAAAGTACCAGTAGCGCGAGTTCTCTGCATAATTCGGAGAAAGAGCCTGGATACAGGGGAGATACCAGCTGTACTTAAATCGGCAGATATAGCTCCGCTGCGCAAGGGGGGTAGTAAGGCCGTGGCAAAAAATTATAGACCAGTTGCACAAACATCTCACATAATAAAAGTTTTTGAAAGAGTGATTAGGAATCAACTTTCTAGTTTTATGGAAAATAATGAACTACACAACCCAGGACAACATGGGTTTAGAACGGGAAGATCCTGTCTGTCACAGTTTCTCAACCACTATGACAAAATCACAGAAGCTCTGGAAGAAAAGCAAAATGTAGTATACACAGACTTTGCAAACACATTTGACAAATGTGATCATGTGGTGATAGCACACAAAATGAGGTCAATGGGAATAACTGGTAAAGCAGAATGCTGGATACTCAATTTGCTGTTGAACATAACACAAAGAGTAATAGTCAATCAATTAAAATGGAGCCCAAGTGCAGTTAAAAGCTCTGTACCACTAGGTACAGTCCTTGCACCACTGCTTTTCCTTATTCTCATATCAGATATAGACAAAAATACAATGCACAGCTTCATGTCATCCTTTGCAGATGACACGAAAATCAGCATGAAAATTACCTCTGCGGAAGACATTGAAAACCTACAAGCAGATATCAACAAAGTTTTTGATTAGGCAGCGAAAATAACATGATGTATAACAGTGATAAATTCCAGGTACTCAGGTACAGAAAAAATGAGGATCTGAAACATAACAGGGTTCAAAACTCAATTGAATCTGCCCATAGTAGAAAAACAGCATGTCAAGGATTTGGGAATAATGATGTCCGACAACCTAACGTTTAGGGAGTATAACCAAGCAAATATTGCGGCACCCAGAAAAATGTTAAGATGGATTACGAGAACATTCAAATCCAGGGATCCCATCACAATGGTTGTACTCTTCAAGTCACTTGTGTTGTCCTGTCTTGAGTACTGCTCAGTACTCACTTCCCCCTTCAGAACAGGAGAGATTGCTGAAATTGAGGGAATACAGAGAACACATACGGCATGCATAGACGAGATAAAGCACCTAAATTATTAGGATCGTCTCAAAGCTCGCCAAATGTACTCTCCAGAAAGGAGATGAGAGAGATATCAAATAATATATACATGGAAAATACTGGAGGGCCAGGTCCCAAATCTACACAGCAGAATAACAACATACTGGAGTGAATGATACGGAAGAAAATGCAGAATAGAACCAGTGAGGAGTAGAGGTGCCATAGGCACAATCAGAAAACACTGTATGAACATCAGAGGTCCGCGGTTGTTCAACGTCCTCCCAGCGAGCATAAGAAATATTGCCGGAACAACTGTGGACATCTTCAAGAGGAAACTAGATTGTTTCCTTCCAAGGAGTGCCGTACCAACCGGACTGTGGTGGGTATGAGGACCTGCAGGCCACTCCAAGCAACAGCCTAGTGGACCAAACTCTCACAAGTCAAGCCTGCCCTCTGGGTGGGCTTGGGGAGTAGAACTCCTCCCAGAACCCCATCAAGCAGGTATCACTAAGCTGGTATGGTGAGTTCAGACAGTAACAGGTTGCCACACAGAGTCAGCAGATGATGCTACCTACCTCCCTCAACAATACTACTACTCCCACCGTACTATGCACAGTGCTAATTATCACCACAATCATGCTATTATCAGAATCCTGGTCATTTTTATCACAGTCAGCGGTCTTCAGTAAGCCTATCATTGCTAAATAAAATATATCTTTTGACATTTTTAGGCGATGCTGTGTTCACAAGCTAAACAGCCATGCTGCGTGGGTCAGCCGTAGTTGCTCACTCAGTACTAAGGCTCTCAGGAATGTTACCCACAATAAAAAACAAAAGGCATCTGTTTAGAGCTCTGAGGAAGTTGATGTGAACCCTGTGTAGCCACGGGACATTTAAATTGTGCACGAGACCCTCGATCGTATATGTAGGATGTGCACTATTCAGTGACAGTTACTCCTATCGTATATCTATGCATTACACCATTTAAGGGTTAATGAGGTTGTCCTTGTACACGTCTGCTCACCTAAGTATATTATTTGGGATGCTATATATTGTTAATCATTTAATGAATGGTGAGTGATAGTTTAATTTGTATCATTTAATATTATAACTGTGCTATATTTTTTACCTCTATTTTTCAAGGTTTGTTTTCTGACCCCATGAGATGGGACATGTCATGTATTCAACATGCTTTTTCCTGTTTTATTATCCCACCAAAGTTTTGTTGCTAACAACCTGTATCAACATTAAATATATTTTTGCAGGTTCTACTTGCAATGCATGCCAATGTGGATGAACGAGACATCGAGGGGGGCTGTACCCCCTTGATGAAAGGGGCCGCTGCAGGACAGGTAGAAATAGTCAAGCTGTTGATTGCCAACAATGCTGATGTCAATGCGCAATCATCATTTGGCTCTACACCTCTCATGTATGCCTGTGAAGGTGGCCACATTGATGTAGTAAAGGTAAGAACTGGGTAGTTTTTATACATTGACAGCTGCTGGTATGTTCAGTGTAATTACCTAAGTGTAGTTACTGGATGAGAGCTACGCTTATGGTGTCCCGTCTATCCAACATTCTTTGTCATATAACGCTTTAAAACTACTGATGGTCTTGGCCTCCACCACCTTCTCACCTAACTTGTTCCAACCGTCTACCACTCTGTTTGCGAAAGTGAATTTTCTTATATTTCTTCTGCATCTGTGTTTAGCTAGTTTATATCTATGACCTCTTGTTCTTGAAGTTCCAGGTCTCAGGAAATCTTCCCTATCGATTTCATCAATTCCTGGTACTATTTTGTACGTAGTGATCATATCGCCTCCTTTTCTTGTCTTCTAGTTTTGGCATATTTAACCCTTAATTGGCGCATAGCTATATACTATTTGACACCCACAGGCGCATACAAAAACAAAAAAAAAAAAAAAAAAAAATTTCCTAACCTGTTAATTTGTGTTCACTGATCACGGGAAAAATAATAAAAAATCGTAAGTTGAATATATTGGCCGCTATAGGGCAGGGAAGTCTGGCACAAAACAGGCGCTGACTCAGCATGCGTCCCAGGCGGTCTGTTGATCGCCAGCTGTCAGGCCACAGTTGCCACAAAGAGATAATTGCCTAATTATTTCAATGTCTCTGATTGATTTTTCGTAGTTTTTTTTGCTGTAATATAATTATCTCTTTCAATAGTGTGTAGTGTGATATATTTATATAATGAAATGTGTGAATCATCGCTGTACTCAAAAATATGGTGTGCTTATTGTTGATTCAATTATGTTCATCAAACAGTGAACAAATACTTTGTCGGTTGTTACACTATATACACAGGTTATATATAAGTATCTGCATGTTTTGTTCACCATAACGAACCACTAAGTTGCTATTATGAGTCAAAAAGTAACGAGGAGTGACCGCTGTGTACCAGCCAGCCACTCGCTCCCTCCCTCAAGTCATCTGACTCACCCACATTCTCCTCCCACAATACTGTTTTTGCTTTTATTCACTATATACAGACGCTATATATAAGTATCTACATTCGTGTTCACCATAACGAACCACTAAGTTGGTATGCTGAGTGGCAGTGGCGGCCCGCCACTGGCTGCCACTCCCTCCCTTCCTCACCTGACTTGCCACCATTTTCCACTCACCATACTGTTTTTGCTTTTATATACAGACGTTATATATAAGTATTTACATGTTTTGTTCACCATAACTGTACAACTAAGCTTGTATGGTGAGTAAAGCACAAAGACGTGGGACCTCACAGTCAGCTGATGGCTACCGCCCTCAAGGCCAGACGCAGCACTAATATTTCTCAAATAATACTGCTTGTGGTGTTATTACGCTATATACACACATTATATATAAATATCTACCGGTTTTATTCACCATACTTGTACAAGTAAACTGGTATGGTGCCCAAAGACCATCGTGGTCATCAGTAAACAACACGATAATTCCTGCAGACGACGCTACTCTCTCACCAAAATGGCGGCTCCCAACCTCCTACTCTTGCTGTTTATACCCTCTATACACACGTTATATATAAGTATCTACATTTGTGTTCACCATAGCGAACCACTAAGCTGGTATGGTGAGTGCAGTCAATAAAAGGTGGCCACACACAGTCAGATAACAATGCCACCACCCTCCCTCCCACAGCATTACTCCTCCCTCCATGGAGCACAGCGCTAAATATCATCACAATCCTCTTATTATCAGACCCATGGTCAGTTTTATCACAGTCAGGGGTCTTCTGTAATAATATTATCGCTACATAATAGCATGAACAAGTATATTATGGCATTTTTATGCGATGCTGTGGTCACAAGCTGAACAGCAGTGCTGTGAGCTCATGCTGCGTGCGTCAGGCTTGGTAGCTTACGCGATACTGAGGCCCCTAACACCCGAGAGATTGGCCCACGATTTTTTTTAAAAATGGCGTCTGTTTACAAGAGCCCTGATGAAGGTACTCACCTAGTTGTACTCACCTAGTTGTGCTTGCGGGGGTTGAGCTCTGGCTCTTTGGTCCCGCCTCTCAACCGTCAATCAACAGGTGTACAGTTTCCTGAGCCTAATGGGCTCTATCATATCTACACTTGAAACTGTGTATGGAGTCAGCCTCCACCACATCGCTTCCTAATGCATTCCATTTGTCAACCACTCTGACACTAAAAAAGTTCTTTCTAATATCTCTGTGGCTCATTTGGGCACTCAGCTTCCACCTGTGTCCCCTAGTGCGTGTGCCCCTTGTGTTAAACAGCCTGTCTTTATCAACCCTGTCGATTCCCCTGAGAATCTTGAATGTGGTGATCATGTCCCCCCTAACTCTTCTGTCTTCCAACGAAGTGAGGTTTAATTCCTGCAGTCGCTCCTCGTAGCTCATACCTCTCAGCTCGGGTACTAGTCTGGTGGCAAACCTTTGAACCTTTTCCAGTTTAGTCTTATGCTTGACTAGATAGGGACTCCATGCTGGAGCCGCATACTCCAGGATTGGTCTGACATATGTGGTATATAATGTTCTGAAAGATTCCTTACACAAGTTTCTAAAGGCCGTTCTTATGTTAGCCAACCTGGCATATGCTGCTGATGTTATCCTCTTGATATGAGCTTCAGGGGACAGGTCTGGCGTGATATCAACCCCCAGGTCTTTCTCTCTCTCTGACTCTTGAAGTATTTCATCTCCCAAATGATACCTTGTATCTGGTCTCCTGCTTCCTACCCCTATCTTCATTACATTACATTTGCTTGGGTTAAACTCTAACAGCCATTTGTTCGACCATTCCTGCAGCTTGTCCAGGTCTTCTTGAAGTCTCAAGCTGTCCTCCTCTGTCTTAATCCTTCTCATAATTTTGGCGTCGTCAGCAAACATTGAGAGGAATGAGTCTATACCCTCTGGGAGATCATTTACGTATATCAGAAACAGGATAGGTCCAAGTACAGAGCCCTGTGGGACTCCACTGGTGACTTCACGCCAGTCTGAGGTCTCACCCCTCACTGTAACTCTCTGCTTCCTATTGCTTAGGTACTCCCTTATCCACTGGAGCGCCCTACCTGTTACTCCTGCCTGTTTCTCCAGCTTATGCATCAACCTTTTATGGGGTACTGTGTCAAAGGCTTTCCGACAGTCCAAAAAAATGCAGTCCGCCCACCCTTCTCTTTCTTGCTTAATTCTTGTCACCTGATCGTAGAATTCTATCAAGCCTGTAAGGCAAGATTTACCCTCCCTGAACCCATGTTGATGGGTTGTCACGAAGTCTCTTCTCTCCAGATGTGTTACTAGGTTTTTTCTCACAATCTTCTCCATCACCTTGCATGGTATACAAGTTAAGGACACTGGCCTGTAGTTCAGTGCCTCTTGTCTGTCACCCTTTTTGTATATTGGTACTACATTAGCAGTCTTCCATATTTCTGGTAGGTCCCCCGTTTCCAGTGACTTACTATACACTATGGAGAGTGGTAAGCAAAGTGCTCCTGCACACTCTTTCAATACCCATGGCGAGATTCCATCCGGCCCAACAGCTTTTCTCACATCCAGCTCCAATAGGTGCTTTTTGACCTCATCTCTTGTAATTTCGAACCTATCCAAGGTCACCTGGTTTGCTGCCACCTCTCCCAGCGCCGTGATATCTCCCTGTTCTATTGTAAAGACCTCCTGGAACCTTTTGTTGAGTTCTTCACACACCTCTTTGTCATTCTCTGTGTACCTGTCCTCGCCCACCCTAAGTTTAATCACCTGTTCCTTCACTGTTGTCTTCCTCCTGATGTGACTGTGTAGTAGCTTTGGTTCAGTCTTGGCTTTGTTAGCTATATCATTTTCATACCTTTTCTCAGCTGCTCTTCTCACACTGACATACTCGTTCCTGGTTCTCTGGTATCTCTCTCTACTTTCTGGTGTTCTGTTATTACGGAAGTTCCTCCATGCCCTTTTGTTCAGCTCCTTTGCTTTCATACATTCCCTATTAAACCACGGATTCTTCCTTTGCTTCTCTGTTTTTTCCTGTTGGGCTGGGACAAACCTGCTTACAGCCTCCTGACATTTTTGGGGACATAGTCCATCATGTCTTGTACGGACTTGGTTCCGAGTTCTGTGTCCCAATGTATATCCCATAGGAATTTATTCACTCCTCATAGTTTCCCTTTCGGTACGCCAGCCCTTTGGTTCCCAGTTCTTTTTTGGGGGTGATAATTCCTAGCTCAACCAGGTACTCAAAGTGTCATNGGTAGATCATTTATGTAGACAATAAACATCACGGTGCAAGAACTGAACCTGTGGTACTCCACTTGTGACATTCTCCAGTCCGATACATTGCCTCTGATCACAGCCCTCATTTTTCTATCAGTCAGAAAGTTTTTCATCCATGTTAGAAGCGTACCTGTCACTCCTCCAATATTTTCCAGTTTCCAGAACAACCTCTTATGTGGAACTCTGTCGAAAGCCTTTTTTAGGTCCAGATAGATGCAGTCAGCCCAACCATCTCTTTCCTGTAATATCTCTGTTGCTCGATCATAAAAACTGAGTAAATTCGATACACAGGATCTACCAGATCGAAAACCATACTGTCTGTCTGATATATCATTTCTCTCCAGGTGTGCTACCCATTTAGTTTTAATTATTTTTTCCAATATTTTGACTATTACACTTGTCAATGATACCGGTCTATAATTAAGGGGGTCTTCCCTGCTTCCACTCTTGTAAATTGGAACTATGTTAGCCTTTTTCCACACATCAGCTACAACTCCTGTAAACAGGGATGCCTGAAAGATCAGTTGAAGAGGGATGCTGAGCTCAGGTGCACATTCTCTCAGAACCCATGGTGAAACTCCATCTGGACCAACTGCTTTGTTCTTATTTAGCTCTTTGAGCATTTTTTCCACTTCGTCTCTAGACACCTCTATGTGCTCTATGTTGTTCTCTGGAATTCTTATTGTATCTGGTTCCCTGAAGATTTCATTTTGTACAAACACACTTTGGAACTTTTCGTTTAATGTTTCACACATTTCCTTTTCATTTTCCGTGAATCTATTTCCCATTTTCAACCTCTGAATATTATCCTTTACCTGCAATTTGTTGTTTATGAATTTATAGAATAGACCTGGTTCTGTTTTACATTTGTCTGCAATCCCTTTTTCAAAATTTCTTTCTGCCTCTCTCCTCACTGCCGTGTAGTTGTTTCTCGCATCTTTGTATCGCTGGTATGATTGGGGGTTTGGCCTCTTCCTGTATTGATTCCATTTTTGTGTCTTTTGGTCTCTGGCCCTCTCGCACTTTCTGTCGAACCAATCCTGTTTCCTAGTTCTGCTTCTCTGTTTTGGTATAAATTTTTTTGTGCCTTTATCATATATTTCACAAAACTTGACATACATCTCATTCACTTCCTTGCCTAGCAACAAGTCTGTCCAATTATACTCCCTAAAAAAATTTCTAAGGTTGCCATAATGTCCTCTCCTAAAGTCAGGTTTTTCAATTGCATCGACCATCATATTTTCTTCCAGATTATAACGCATTGCATACTTTATCCCAAAAAGACATGGTCACTTTTACCCAAGGGAGGAAGGTACTGAATGTCAAATATTTCTTCCTCCTTCCTGGTAAATATCAAATCTAGCATGGAGGGAACGTCACCTTCCCTCATCCTCGTAGCTTGTTTAACATGTTGATACAAGAATGTTTCCAGGATGAGGTCTACAAATTTACAGGTCCAGAAATCTTCTGTTTTAGCTTCATATGCTTCCCAGTCTATGGATTTCAAGTTGAAGTCGCCGACTATCAACAGTCGTGAACTATCGTTATCCGCTCTCGCTATGATCTCTCTCATTATCGTTATAAGACCTTCTCGTTTACTATCTAGCTCCTCCTTTGACCATGTGCTGCTTAGCGGTGGACTATATGCATTTATGATCACTAGTTTATCATCCTCATGGCAGATCTCTAGTGCTATTATGTCAACTTCTTGTGGATTGGTAGTCATTATTTCGTTCACCTTTAGGTGTTCTTTCACCAGCACAGCAACGCCACCGCCTTTCCTAATTTTTCTGTCCCGTCTCCAAATTGAGTAGCCCCTTGGGAATATGACCTCATTTAAAATAACATCTTCAAGTTTTGTCTCCGTGAGTGCAACAATGTCTGGTGTCTGCAGCTGTATTATATCACTTAACTCCAGTATCTTTGACCTTACTCCATCTATGTTGGTGTATGCAATCTTCAGGAACTTGTTCCCCATCTTATTTTTCACTCCCCCTTTCTCTAATGATTTTGTTGGTTTGCTTTTATGTACCACTTTACTGGTCTGCCTACCCCTATCACTTTGTAGAAAAAAGAATTGATTTCTTCTTCATTCCTGCTCTCATTTAAACGTTTTGCCTCGGCGAGGTTCAGTTTCAGCTTCTCTCTATCTTCTTTTGAAAGATCTCGTCTTAACGACCACCCTTTCCCATCCTCAACGCTTTGTAATTTTCTGGCATTCCTTAGTACTTCTTCCATCTGTTTGGCACCGTTTAGGGTGATCCTCAAAGGTCGATCTTTCCCTTTTACATATCTGCCTATTCTCCTGTAGTCGCACACATTCTCTTTGGTTGTAAGACCTTCCACGAGGCCAACAATTTTATCTACTACTTTTGCTTCTTCTACAGCTCTTTCTGACCTAGATGTTATCTCCTTTTCTTTGCATCCAAAAATGATCAGGGACTTACTCCGATCAACTGTGTTTTGCACCAACTTTGGGTTAGATGCCAATTCTTTTCTCACTTCTAGCCTAATGTTTGTTTTATCTTGGTTGCTGCAGTGTTTGACTTCTTTTACTGCTTCTTCTATTTTTTCCTTGTCCTTGGCCACTTGCGCATAAGTGAGTTGCATATCTTTCTTGCACTGTTCTATTCCCTGTGCAACTTCCTCCATCTGTGCTGACAAAAGCTGTTTCTCCTGTTGAATTTCCTTGCCTAACCTATTGTAGTCATTTGTGTTTAAATTTACTTTAACTTCTTCCAAAGCTATTTTTAAGAGACTATTTTCTTCTTCCATGGCTTTGCAATTTGTTTCCAATTTAATCTTATCCTTGCACAGGTCTTTCACTACACCCTCAAGACATACAACTTTGCTATTTAAATGGTCATTACTTTCTTTCAATTTACTAATTAATTCTATATGAGAGGTCACTATAGTATCTAATTTTGCCAACTTGTTGTATAGACTGGTTATCTCAATGCTTTCTTCACTGAAACCATCAAAATCAAGCTCTGTTGTGTATTTCCTCTTGCCACCGGCGGCCATCTTGAATGCTGTTCTCTGCACTGTAAACACTAGGGCAACTTTTTCTCATCCAATTTTTTCACTTCCCTTGGCACATTCCTGTTATCTCACCTATTTTTCAAAAGCACTATACCTTTATGTTGTCTGGGACACCACTCACTATCATCATCCTGTACTACAACACTTAGGATTGTTGAAATAAGCTGGAGCTCCTCTTGTCTGCCTCCTGGGATAGAACTTGGGATAGAATCTGATAGTGTGTGTGTGTGTGTGTGTGTGTAATTACCTAAGTGATTACCTAAGTGTAGTTACAGGATGAGAGCTACGCTCGTGGTGTCCCGTCTTCCCAGCACTCTTTGTCATATAACGCTTTGAAACTACTGACGGTCTTGGCCTCCACCACCTTCTCCCCCAACTTGTTCCAACCGTCTACCACTCTGTTTGCGAAAGTGAATTTTCTTATATTTCTTCGGCATCTGTGTTTAGCCAGTTTATATCTATGACCTCTTGTTCTTGAAGTTCCAGGTCTCAGGAAATCTTTCCTGTCGATTTTATCAATTCCTGTTACTATTTTGTATGTAGTGATCATATCACCTCTTTTTCTTCTGTCTTCTAGTTTTGGCATATTTAATGCTTCTAACCTTTCCTCGTAGCTCTTACCCTTCAGTTCTGGGAGCCACTTAGTAGCATGTCTTTGCACCTTTTCCAGTTTGTTGATGTGCTTCTTAAGATATGGGCACCAAACAACAGCTGCATATTCTAGCTTTGGCCTAACAAAAGTCATGAACAATTTCTTTAGTATATCCCCATCCATGTATTTAAAAGCAATTCTGAAGTTAGAAAGCATAGCATAGGCTCCTTGCACAATATTCTTTATGTGGTCTTCAGGTGATAGTTTTCTATCTAGAACCACCCCTAGATCTCTTTCTTTATCAGAGTTCTTTAAAGATTTCTCACATAATATATAGGTTGTGTGGGGTCTATGTTCTCCTATTCCACATTCCATAACATGACATTTATTAACATTAAATTCCATTTGCCAAGTGGTGCTCCATATACTTATTTTATCCAGGTCTTCTTGAAGGGCATGACAATCATCTAAATTTCTTATCCTTCCTATTATCTTAGCATCATCAGCAAACATGTTCATATAATTCTGTATACCAACTGGTAGATCATTTATGTAGACAATAAACATCACTGGTGCAAGAACTGAACCCTGTGGTACTCCACTTGTGACATTTCTCCAGTCCGATACATTGCCTCTGATCACAGCCCTCATTTTTCTATCAGTCAGAAAGTTTTTCATCCATGTTAGAAGCGTACCTGTCACTCCTCCAATATTTTCCAGTTTCCAGAACAACCTCTTATGTGGAACTCTGTCGAAAGCCTTTTTTAGGTCCAGATAGATGCAGTCAGCCCAACCATCACACACACAGTGTGTGTGTGTCGAAAGTTGGAGGCTTGACACTTGGGGCTAGTCTTGCCCAAGTTTGTAGTGGAAATGGGCTGGTGATAGTCTTATTGGGGTAGGCCTAAGTTAAACTATTTAAGAAATAAGTCATTTCACATACCCCTCCCCCCATCTAATTGTCATGGAGTCAGTTTTGGTGAAGTGTCAAATATATGTCAAGATGCCTCAACTTTTTTGTCATTTGAAAAAATTATTTTTTTCTGGGGGAGCCCCTACGGCTTTAGTAAATAGGGCTGTCACATCAAAACTCACTAGGTTAAAATCAAAATCTAATTTAAAAATGGAAAGCTTGTCGAGTAAGTGTACATTGTTATGTGTGAGGTTGAATTGAATAATGACGACCTAATTTGTCAAATTAATTAAATAGTGCATTAATTTAATGACAAATTCATTAGTGGTCAAGGATTTTGATCCTCGAAAGAACAGGAAAGATGCCCCCCCCACTCGACTCACTGCCTTCTCCTTGTCCTCTCCCCCCCCCCTCATCTTGTCCTACCCCTTCCTCACTTACTTACTCTTCCCTTTCATAGAATATAATCCAACCTCTCAGCACCTGCTTAGCCCTCTTCCCTATCATAAAATATAATACTAGAGACCAATGAATCTACTGTATATTTTAAAAACCAGCATTGAATGTAATGAAAAGCTATTTTCAGGGTGAGTCCCGGAGGCTCCCCAGAGCTTACCAGGCTGATATGCTAATGTCAGACTTTGGCATCAGTCATGTGTACGGAGTTCTTATGGGCCTACCGGGGACCCCGAGCCAGAACCTGGCCCCCTCAGAAAGGCAAGGGGAGCAATGGCCTGTAGAAACCCATGTGGTTGGAAGCGTTCTATGTCTGCCATCGACCAGGTTAGGCACCCAGAAAGGTAGGCGTCCCAAAACAAACCCCTATTCTGGTGAAAATTGCAACCAAAAGCCGAACGATTGGATTGAACTCGCCAAAAAAAACGAGCAAACTAGTATAACGTCATTCGTCGTTGCGCCGCTATCTGCGCCGGCGATCCACACCCCAGTTCTTTGGCTGATGCTAACGGCACCGGTTGTTTGCTCCGGCCCAGGTGGTTGTTTCAGCACTGTACCTAGAGTGTGGTGTCTGTCTTCTAGGTGGTGCGTGAGCCGGGAGTGAGTCACCAGAACTCGGGCTGCATGTGCCTAGGGTTCCCTTCCCTAGGTGCCCTGTAAGTACTGCCCTTGGGGCTTGGGGTTATCTTTCACAAGTTCCTTGGGTCCTGCTTCTGCTAGGCCGTTTGCTGCTCGGTTTTCGGCTGCCCTTTGTGTGATCGGGGATTCTGTCTCCCTTGTTCGCCTTAGGGTAAGGGGCAGTTTACACTGGTTGGGCGCAGGGTGCTGCGCAGCTTGTTTTCACCAATCATAGCAGCCTAGCAACCATAGCATTTCGCCATAGCATAGCATTTCACCAACCATAGCATTTTTTTTTTTTTTAGACGGCTGTCTTCTGCCTGGGTACGCTGTACTCCTGTGGGGTTTTCTTTTTCTTTTTGTTTGTCTACCTGGTGGGGCTCCTTTGGTTCTTTTCCCCTTTGTGTCGAGTTCTCTTCCTTCTTCCTGTGGTTCTCCCTGCTAGGTCCCTTGTGAGTGTACACGTCCCAGGGGTTCAGCTCTTAGAATGTTGTTTGACAGCCATGGGCGCCGTTTAGCAGTACCCTGCCTGGGATTACGTGAGTGCGAGTCCTCTTATAGTAAACGTGCGGGACCCTGGGAAACCCCCTAGGGGGAGTGTGGGCCCGATAGATGTGGACCCGGTGTTCCCCTCTCACTTTGTGCGAGTTCGAGGGTTGCTCTGTCCCCTTGTCTCAGGGTGACTCACGGTTTTGCCTCCGTCTGCAGCCTGTGGGGTCAATGACACCTTCGGCCTGGTGTTTGCAAGTTTTATTGCTTGTTTGTGACTGTTACCCAGTCTTATGTTGACTATGTGGGTGCAGGCTGCATGGGTATTGCACATTGGGTTTCAGTGGCAACACGCTAGTTGTTTGCTCCCTGGAAGCCCCGAGGCTGCCCCCGTTTTTGTTGGTGGTCTTGTCGGGTCCCTCCCCCCCTTCCTCCCTATATCCGGGTCTTTACCGTCTGTGGGTTCGGGGTCGGGGCGGGGCTTCCATGGTTTTGAGCCTCGGTTGGTCTCGGGGACTTCCCCTTCCGGGGTAGCGACGGAGGCATTGGAGCCTGTTTCCTCCAGCAGTATTGTAAGAGTCTGCCAGTGGGCTCCCTTCCTTAGTGCTTTTCACGGCTGCCCCGGTTTTCTTGAGGCTGGGGCTTTTGGAGGACAGCTCAGCCCCGGGGCCTGCCGGGTGGGTTCCTGGGGCTGGGATGCGGCTGACATGGGGGGCCTCGGACCCCGTTGGTCCCCGCCGGGGTTTTTCTACCCCTCTGGGCGAGGCTTGCGGTTTTGTAGAGTGGGGTTTTCCTCCCCCTCCACACGAGTAGTTGTGCGTCGGCCCCTCCCCGGGCTCGGTTCCTTGTCCATTCTGCCCGTTGTTTCCGTCCTGTCGGTGGGTGCTTCTCTACGTGCTATGCCCCTTTTTCCTGGACCGGGACTTCTCCGTCAAATCCTCCTCTTCTTGGGATTTCTGTGCCTCCGTCCTTTGTGTTTGCTTCTATGTTCTTGAAGGTTTGGGATGGTTCTGCTCCTTACCGATTTACTGGTAGGTCTGTCATCAATCGGTGGGGCTTCCCTCGGGTCCTTTCTAGGGCTTGTGGGTTCTATTCTGGGCAGCTTCTGGTTTTTTTGGCTCTCGTTCGTTTATTCATCTCTCTTCTCTCCGCGTGGTCTCTCTGCACTGCTCGTTTTCCTTCCGTTCTGGTCCGGGATGCCGGATTGGGCTACTTGTCGCCGGTTGGGCTGCTTGTAGCCGGTTGGGCACTTTGTCGCCGGTTGGGCTGCTTGTAGCCGGTTGGGCACTTTGTCGCCATGTTGGGCTGCTTGTAGCCGGTTGGGCACTTTGTCGCCATGTTGGGCTGCTTGTAGCCGGTTGGGCACTTTGTCGCCATGTTGGGCTGCTTGTAGCCGGTTGGGCACTTTGTCGCCATGTTGGGCTACTTGTCGCCGGTTGGGCTACTTGTCGCCGGTTGGGCTACTTGTCGCCGGTTGGGCTGCTTGTCGCCGGTTGGGCTGCTTGTCGCCGGTTGGGCTGCTTGTCGCCGGTTGGGCTGCTTGTCGCCGGTTGGGCACTTTGTCGCCATGTTGGGCTACTTGTCGCCGGTTGGGCTGCTTGTCGCCGGTTGGGCTGCTTGTCGCCGGTTGGGCACTTTGTCGCCATGTTGGGCTACTTGTCGCCGGTTGGGCTACTTGTCGCCATGTTGGGCTACTTGTCACCGGTTGGGCTGCTTGTCGCCGGTTGGGCTACTTGTCGCCGGTTGGGCACTTTGTCGCCATGTTGGGCTACTTGTCGCCAGTTGGGCACTTTGTCGCCGGTTGGGCTACTTGTCGCCGGTTGGGCTACTTGTCGCCGGTTGGGCTACTTGTCGCCGTTGGGCTACTTGTCGCCATGTTGGGCTGCTTGTAGCCGGTTGGGCTACTTGTCGCCATGTTGGGCTGCTTGTAGCCGGTTGGGCACTTTGTCGCCGGTTGGGCTACTTGTCGCCGGTTGGGCTACTTGTCGCCGGTTGGGCTACTTGTCGCCGGTTGGGCTACTTGTCGCCGGTTGGGCTGCTTGTAGCCGGTTGGGCACTTTGTCGCCGGTTGGG
The DNA here is from genome assembly GCA_020271785.1 of Procambarus virginalis. NCBI lineage: Eukaryota > Metazoa > Arthropoda > Malacostraca > Decapoda > Cambaridae > Procambarus > Procambarus virginalis. The sequence continues at coordinate 60,398 of WNGS01010001.1, read as the reverse complement.
CTACTTGTCGCCGGTTGGGCTACTTGTCGCCGGTTGGGCTAATTGTCGCCGGTTGGGCTAATTGTCGCCGGTTGGGCTGCTTGTCGCCGGTTGGGCTGCTTGTCGCCACTTGGGGACTTTGTCGCCATGTTGGGCTACTTGTCGCCATGTTGGGCTACTCGTCGCCATGTTGGGCTACTCGTCGCCATGTTGGGCCACTCGTCGCCATGTTGGGCCACTCGTCGCCATGTTGGGCCACTCGTCGCCATGTTGGGCCACTCGTCGCCATGTTGGGCCACTCGTCGCCATGTTGGGCCACTCGTCGCCATGTTGGGCCACTCGTCGCCATGTTGGGCCACTCGTCGCCATGTTGGGCCACTCGTCGCCATGTTGGGCCACTCGTCGCCATGTTGGGCCACTCGTCGCCATGTTGGGCCACTTGTCGCCTTGTTGGGCTACTGGTGGCCCGCTTGGGTTCCGTTTCGGTTCGTTGTTTTCCTTACATGGGCCGGCTAAGTTGGCTTCTGTTTCCATGAGTTGGCCTGTTTTCTCAACGGATCGCTCGAGATACGCCCTGTTGAGCTACTTTTCTGATCTGTTGTTGGTCAGAGTAGGATGGACCTGTGTAGCCCAACCTGTTGGGCCACTTTTTTATCGTATCCTGCGCATTCGCCGTGGGAGTTTGTTTTGGTTCCTGGCGGTGTGCACACGTGCTGGTGTTCTGTGTCCATTTTATCTTGGGGGCTTCGCCTCTCGCTCTTTTCATTCTCCAGTCCGTGCCCCGTTGCTCTTGGGTGTTCTGGAGTGCTGCTGAGGGGAGGTCACAAGGTTTTTCCTTGCATTTTTGGGTGGGAACGGAACACCACGAACGTAGCTCTCATCCTGTAACTACACTTAGGTAATTTCAGGGAATAGCTCAACTGACGGCTGAAGCATACAAGGTCTGCATGAAGCATGTACCTGTGAGGAGGGTCAGAAAGAGGACCACTCTAGAATGAGAATGCAGACGACTGTACAGAAGAATAAAGAAAAAACTGAAGTGCTTAGACAGACACAACTATCACAAGAAAGGAAAATAAACCTAAACAGGAATCTCGAAGAAATAGAACAAATGTTGAAGCGATCATATGAGTCTGAGGAAATGGAATTGGAACAGAAAGCTATACAAGAGATAAAGAAAAATCCGAAATATTTTTTCACATACGCAAAATCAAAATCCTCCACCAGTATTGGACGTTCAATTACAACTGAAGGTACGTACACAGAGGACTACAATGAATTTGGTGAAATTGTAAGAAGCCAGTATGAAGCTATGTTTAGCACACCAATAATCAACATGAAAGTTGATGACCCAGACAGCTTCTTTATGAATGACATTCAAGCGGCAGATAATATAACGGATATTAACACAAGCTCGGAAGACATTGAAAGAGAAATTGACAATATGGCCCAGCTCCTGGGCCAGACTCACGGAATTCATATTCATTAAGAAATGTAAAGTACCAGTAGCGCGAGCGCTTGGCATAATGCAAAGAAAGAGCCTGGATACAGGGGAGATACCAGCTGCAATTAAATCAGCAGATATAGCTCTGTTGCACAAGTTGAGTAGTAAGGGGAGTAGTAGGCCTTGGCATAAAATTATAGACCAGTTGCACAAACATCTCACATAATAAAAGTTTTTGAAAGATGATTAGGAATCAACTTTCTAGTTTTATGGAAATATGAACTACACAACCCAGGATAACTTGGGTTTAGAATGGGAAGATCCTGTCTGTCACAGTTTCTCAACCACTATGACAAAATCACAGAAGCTCTGGAAGAAAAGCAAATGTAGTATACGCAGACTTTGCAAAGGCATTTGACAAATGTGATCATGTGGTGATAGCACACAAAATGAGGTCAATGGGAATAACTGGTAAAGCAGAATGCTGGATACTCATTTGCTGTTGAACATAACACAAAGAGTAATAGTCAATCAATTAAAATGGAGCCCAAGTGCAGTTAAAAGCTCTGTACCACTAGGTACAGTCCTTGCACCACTGCTTTTCCTTATTCTCATATCAGATATAGACAAAAATACAATGCACAGCTTCATGTCATCCTTTGCTGATGACACGAAAATCAACATGAAAATTACCTCTGCGGAAGACATTGAAACCTACAAGCAGATATCAACAAAGTTTTTGATTGGGCAGCAGAAAATAACATGATGTATAACAGTGATAAATTCCAGGTACAATGGAGCCTCGACTTCCGATGCTATCCGTTCCCAGAGACGGACCAGATGTCGAAATATCGGAAGTCGAAGCGAATTTTCCCATAAGAAATAAAGGGATTTGAATTAATCCGTTCCCCACCCTCCAAAATATTAACGTAAAAATACATTTTATACTGAATACAATGTTTTTTTCTAACTACAATACAGTACCAAAGTTACTCTTACCTTAAGTTACTCAAGAGCCCTTTATGAAGGGCTCTTGATGGCGTATGGAAGATGGTGATGGGGGAGGAGGAGAGTTGTTACTCTCCTACGTTTTGCCTGAATACCAGTAGGACCTGGTTGTGGTTCAGTGCTTGTTTGTCTCACTAAAAATTTGTCAAGAGACATTTGTTTTTCCATTTGTTTTAACATTTGTCTGTAATGATGCATCACTTCAGCACCCATAATGTCCTTTTTCTTAGCTAGTATGGTGGATATCGTTGACTGAGATTTGTTGCACTGCCTAGCAAGTTCACCTACCTGCACAACATCTTCATATTTACGAATGCTCTCTTGTTTCTGCTCTATGGTCATTCTTACATGGGATCTCATATGTTTAGCCTTACCACTGACTTTCCTGGGACTCATGGCGTATTATATAATAATTACTTTTATGTTCAAAATGCAAAAAATCGCCACAAAAGCGGAATTTCTTATAGGCGCGATCGTCACTAAGCGGGTAGCTGTAGTAAACTGAGGCAGTTGGACCGCGTGACCAGGAACCACGCGCTCGGCCGACCGGAACGTGTACCAACAAATATCGGATGTCGACGACACCATCGGATGTCGAGTCGCTTTTTTTGATGAAATTTATATCGTAACTCGAATTTATCGTAAGTAGGGCAATCGGATGTCGAGGTGCCACTGTACTCAGGTATGGCAAAAATGAGGATCTGAAACATAACACAGGGTTCAAAACACAATTGAATCTGCCCATAGTAGAAAAACAGCATGTCAAGGATTTGGGAATAATGATGTCCAACAACCTAACGTTTAGGGAGCATAACCAAGCAAATACTGCGGCACCCAGAAAAATGTTAAGATGGATTATGAGAACATTCAAATCCAGGGATCCCATCACAATGGTTGTACTCTTCAAGTCACTTGTGTTGTCCTGTCTTAAGTACTGCTTAGTACTCACTTCCACCTTCAGAACAGGAGAGATTGCTGAAATTGAGGGAATACAGAGAACACATACGACACGCATAGACGAGATAAAGCACCTAAATTATTGGGATCGTCTCAAAACTCTCCAAATGTACTCAATAGAAAGGAGATGAGAGAGATACCAAATTATATACACATGGAAAATACTGGAGGGCCAGGTCCTAAATCTACACAGCAGAATAACAACATACTGGAGTGAATGATACGGAAGAAAATGCAGAATAGAACCAGTGAGGAGCAGAGGTGCCATAGGCACAATCAGAAAACACTGTATGAACATCAGAGGTCCGCGGTTGTTCAACGTCCTCCCAGCGAGCATAAGAATATTGCCGGAACAACTGTGGACATTTCAAGAGGAAACTAGATTGTTTCCTTCCAAGGAGTGTCGTACCAACCGGGCTGTGGTGGGTATGAGGGCCTGCGGCCGCTCATACCCAAGCAACAGCCTAGTGGACGAAACTCTCACAAGTCAAGCCTGGCCTCGGGTCGGGCTTGGGGAGAAGAAGAACTCCCAGAACCCCATCAAGCAGGTATCACTAAGCTGGTATGGTGAGTTCAGACAGTAACAGGTTGCCACACAGAGTCAGCAGATGATGCTACCTACCTCCCTCACCAATATACTACTCCCACCATACTATGCACAGTGCTAATTATCACCACAATCATGCTATTATCAGAATCCTGGTCATTTTTATCACAGTCAGAGGTCTTCAGTAAACCTATCATTGCTAAATAAAATATATCTTTTGACATTTTTAGGCGATGCTGTGTTCACAAGCTGAACAGCAGTGCTGTTAGCTTATGCTGCGTGGGTCAGCCGTAGTTGCTCACTCAGTACTGAGGCTCTCAAACTCAGAAGTTGATGTGAACCCTGTGTAGCACTGGGACATTTAAATTGTGCACGAGACCCTCGATCGTATATGTAGATGTGCGCTATTCAGTGACAGTTACTCCCATCGTATATCTATGCATTACACCATTTAATTAAGGGTTAATGAGGTTGTCCTTGTACACGTCTGCTCACCTAAGTATATTATTTGGGATGCTATATATTGTTAATCATTTAATGAATGGTGAGTGATAGCTTAATTTTGTATCATTTAATATTATAACTGTGCTATATTATTTACCTCTATTTTTCAAGGTTTGTTTTCTGACCCCATGAGATGGGACATGTCATGTATTCAACATGCTTTTTCCTATCTTATTATCCCCACAAAGTTTTGTTACTAACAACCTGTATCAACATTAAATATATTTTTGCAGGTTCTCCTTGCAATGCATGCCAATGTGGATGAGCGAGACATCGAGGGAGGCTGTACCCCTTTGATGAAAGGGGCCGCTGTAGGACATGTAGAAATAGTCAAGCTGTTGATTGCCACAATGCTGATGTCAATGCGCAATCATCATTTGGCTCTACACCTCTCATGTATGCCTGTGAAGGTGGCCACATTGATGTAGTAAAGGTAAGAACTGGGAAGTTTTTATACATTGACAGCTGCTGGTATGTTCAGTGTAATTACCTAAGTGTAGTTACTGGATGAGAGCTACGCTTGTGGTGTCCCGTCTTCCCAACATTCTTTGTCATATAACGCTTTGAAACTACTGACGGTCTTGGCCTCCACCACCTTCTCACCTAACTTGTTCCAACCGTCTACCACTCTGTTTGCGAAAGTGAATTTTCTTATATTTCTTCTGCATCTGTGTTTAGCTAGTTATATCTATGACCTCTTGTTCTTGAAGTTCCAGGTCTCAGGAAATCTTCCTATAGATTTCATCAATTCCTGGTACTATTTTGTACGTAGTGATCATATCGCCTCCTTTTCTTCTGTCTTCTAATTTTGGCATATTTAATGCCTCTAACCTCTCCTTGTAGCTCTGCCCTTCAGTTCTGGGAGCCACTTAATAGCATGTCTTCCTTTTCCAGTTTGTTGATGTGCTTCTTAAGATATGGGCACCACACAACCGTTGCATATTCCAGCTTTGGCCTAACTAAAGTCGTGAACAATTTCTTTAGTATATCGCAATCCATGTATTTAAAAGCAATTCTGAAGTTAGAAAGCATGGCATAGGATCCTCGCACCACGTTCTTTATGTGGTCCTCAGGTGATAGTTTTCTATCTAGATCCACCCCTAGATCTCTTTCTTTATCAGAATTCTTTAAAGATTTCTCACATAATATATAGGTTGCATTGGGTCTATGTTCTCCTATTCCACATTCCATAACATGGCATTTATTAACATTAAATTCCGTTTGCCAAGTGGTGCTCCATGTACTTATTTTGTCCAGGTCATCTTGAAGGGCATGACAATCATCTAAATTTCTTATCCTTCCTATTATCTTAGCATCATCAGCAAACATGTTCATATAATTCTGTATACCAACTGGTAGATCATTTATGTAGACAATAAACATCACTGGTGCAAGAACTGAACCCTGTGGTACTCCACTTGTGACATTTCTCCAGTCCGATACATTGCCTCTGATTACTGCCCTCATTTTTCTATCGGTCAAAAAAAATTTCATCCATGTTAGAAATTTACCTGTCACCTTTCCAATATTTTCCAGTTTCCAGAACAACCTCTTATGTGGAACTCTGTCGAAGGCCTTTTTTAGGTCCAGATAGATGCAGTCAACCCAACCATCTCTTTCCTGTAAAATCTCTGTGGCTCGATCATAGAAACGGAGTAAATTCGATACACAAGATCTTCCAGAGCGAAAACCATACTGTCTGTCTGATAATATATCATTTCTCTCCAGGTGTTCTACCCATTTGATTTTGATTAGTTTTTCCATTACTTTCACTATTACACTTGTTAATGATACAGGTCTATAATTGAGGGGGTCTTCCCTGCTGCCACTTTTGTTGATTGGAACTATGTTAGCCTGTTTCCACATGTCTGCTACGTCTCCTAATTTGATGGTGTTACATAGCCTTCCCGGTTTGGTGCCTTCTTTTGATAATTACTTACTGTTGCATGAAGTGTGATGACAGGTTTAACCCTTACACTGCTCAGGGGTCCTGGGGACATTTACACCCCTCTGCACAAGAAAAATAAAAATTCAAAATTTTTTTTTCGTGTTCTAAACATGTTAATTTGTGTCCCCTGAGCACGGGAAAAATAGCAAAAAAATCGTAGGTGACATATTTTGGGCGCAATTGACCGAAGAAGTCTGGCAAAAGGTGGGCGTTGACAGAGCGGTCGTCAGGGCCGGTCAGCGTCACCCGCGCTGACAGATGGGAGTTGCCACAAAGATATTATTACCTAATTGTTTCAATGTCTCCGATTGATTTTTTCTTAGTTTTTTTGCAGTAATATTATTCAATAGTGTGTATTGTAATATATTTATATAATAAAAGTGGTGAATAATCACTATACTCAAACGTATGGTGTGCATATTAGTAATTCAATTATTATGTTCATAAAACAATAAACAAATAGTTTTGCTGCTATTACACTCTATACACAGGTTATATATAAGTATCTGCATATTTTGGTCACCATAACGAACCACTAAGTTGGTATTGAGAGTCGAAAAGCAACGAAGAGTTACCGCCACACACCAGCCAGCCACTCGCTGCAACTCCCTCAACACACGCACTAAACTTTCTCCCCCAAAAATACCATTTGTGGTGTTATTACACTATATACATACGTTATATATAAGTATGTATATATTTTGTTCACCACAACTGTACAGCTAAGCTGATATAGTTAGTTCAGGCACTAAGAGTCGTCGGTATACACAGCTGGCGGCTCCCTCACTCATTCAAGGTCACACACACACTAAACTTTCTCTCCCAACAATACTGTTTGCAGTGTTATTACCCTATATACACATATTATATATAAATATCTCCATGTTTTATGCACCGTAACTGTACACCTAAGCTTGTAGTGCGCCCAAAGAGCATAGTGGCCACTCTCTAAACAGCTAGACAAATCGTGCAGACGACGTCACCTCCGTCACCCAAATGGCTCCTCCCAGCATAATCCTTTTGCTGTTATTACACTAATACACACATTATATATAAGTATCTACATTTGTGTTCACCATAGAGAACCACTGAGCTGGTATGGTGAATGTAAACAATAACAGGTGGCCACACAGTCAGTAAACGATGCTGTCTCCCTCCGTCTCTCAGCATCACTCCTCCCACAGCGCTAATTATTACAATAATTTTGCTATTATCACAACCCTGGTTATTTATATCACAGTCAGGGGTCATCTGTAATATTGTCATCACTAAATAATAACAATTATATATTTATTTTGACATTTTTCGGCGATGCTGTGGTCACAAGCTGAACAGCTATGCTGCGTGCGCCAGCCTTGGTTGCTCCAACAGTAATGTGCCTCTCACACCTGAGAATATTGCCCATGATATTTTTTTTAAATTGCGTATGTTTACAATAGCCCTGAGGAAGCTACTGTGAACCCCGTGTAGCCGCGGGCCATTTGAATCGGGCGTGGCACCCTATGGCGTATATATACGCCATGCGCACCGTGGGACATGTTACTCAGGGCGTATATATACGCCATGCGCAGTTTAAGGGTTAAGATTTCATGTGCTTAATGGGCATTTATTTGTACTTATGTCGATAGAAAGCAGGACATGGCTCTAGTTCAATCTTGTTACTGTGTTATGTTTTCTATATGTAGGTTTAACCCTTAAACCGCGCATATCATACATACATACATACATACATACATATATATATATATATATATATATATATATATATATATATATATATATATATATATATATATATAATATGTATATATCTATCTATCAGTGACAAAACCGAAACCGTGCACATCATTTATATATGCTTTCGTGTCTAGCGCTATAATTTAAACGCCCCGCCTGGGATAGGGGCAGCTATAGTACAGCCAAAACCAATAGTTGCCAGATGTCACCTAGAAAAAAAATCCAGGCCAACATTCTTGGGTGTTAGTGTCAGTAATGAGCAAGCCACCAAGGCTGGCACACGCAGCACGAGCTCACAGCACCGCTGTTCACCTTTTGTCCACAGCACCTTCTACAAATGCCATAATATACATGATACTGCTATTAGTTTGCGATGATACTATTATAGAAGACCCCTGACTGTGAAAAAACTGATAAGGATTCTGATAATAGCAGGATTGTGGTGATATTTAGCGCTGTGTTCCATGGAGGGAGGAGTAAGGCTGTGGGAATGAAGGTTGTGGCGTCGTCTTCTGACTGTGTGTGGCCACCTTTTATTAGCTGCACTCACAATACCAGCTTAGTGGTTCACTATGGTGAACACAAATGTAGATATTTTTATATAACGTGTGTATAGTGTGAGATAACAGCAATAGTAGGTTGGGAGCCGCCATTTTGGTGAGGGAGATACGTCGTCTGCACGACTTACGTTGTTTACTGGTGGCCACTATGGTCTTTGGGCACCATACCACCTTATTTGTACAGGGATGGTGAATAAAACAGGTAGATACTTATATATAATGTGTATATGTAGCGTAATAACACCACAAACAATATTGTTGGAGGAGAAACATTAGTGTGTCTGGCCTTGAGGGCGGCCGCCGACCAGCTGACTGTGGGGTAGCTACATCTTTGTGCCTTTGCTCACCATACAAGCTTAGATGTACATTTATGGTGAACAAAACATGTAAATACGTATATATAACGTCTGTGTATAGTGAATAAATGCAAAAACAGTATTGTGGGAGGAGGATGAGGGCGAGTGAGGTGTTGTTGAGGGAGGAAGTGGCAGCGAGTGGCTGGCTGGTGTTTGGCGGTCACTCCTCGTTTTTTGACTCACACGACCAACTTAGTAGTTCGTTATGGTGAACTAAACATGCAGATACTTATATATAACCTGTGTATATAGTGTAACAACAGCAAACCTATTTGTTTATTGTTTTATGAACATAATAATTGAATCACTAATATGCACACCATAATTTTGAGTACAGTGATGGTTCACACATTTTATTATATAAATATATCACAATTCACTGTATGGAATAATAATACTGCAAAAAAAAAACTAAGAAAAAATCAGACACATTGAAATAATTAGGTAATAATATATTTGTGGCAACTGCCGCCTGACAGCTTGGGCGGAGTAGACCTGTCTGGCGAAGGCTCTGCCAATGGCTCTTTTTTTTGCCAGACTTTCCAACCTATTGCGGCTAAAATATGCCACCTACGATTTTTTTTTTATTTTTTTTTGTGATCAGGGAACAACAATGAACACTTCTATAAGATGAAAGAATTTTTTGGATTTTTTTTTGTTGCGCCTGTGGGTGTGAATTCCATTTGGGCCTCTAGCGGTTTGAGGGTTAATACTTTTACAAATTTATTTACAGGTTTTACTCCATCGTGGTGCAAATGTTGAACACCATGAAGAGAACGGCCACACCCCACTGATGCATGCTGCTTTAAAGGGTCACGTGGAGATTGCCGAGGTAGGTATACATTGTAATGTTGCATTCTAAAAACATCTGGGATGGCATTTAAAATTAATTTTGTCAGGGACAAGTACTGTATACCAATATGTGTGTAATTACCTAAGTGTAGTTGCTGGATGAGAGCTACGCTCGTGGTTTCCCGTCTTCCCAGCATTCTTTGTCATATAACGCTTTGAAACTACTGACAGTCTTGGCCTCCACCACCTTCTCCCCTAACTTGTTCCAACTGTCTACCACTCTCTTTGTGAAAGTGAATTTTCTTATATTTCTTCGGCATCTGTGTTTAGCTAGTTTATATCTATGACCTCTTGTTCTTAAAGTTCCAGGTCTCAGGAAATCTTCCCTATCGATTTTATCAATTCCTGTTACTATTTTGTATGTAGTGATCATATCACCTCTTTTTCTTCTGTCTTTTAGTTTTGGCATATTTAATGCCTCTAACCTCTCCTCATAGCTCTTGCCCTTCAGTTCTGGGAGCCACTTAGTAGCATGTCTTTGCACCTTTTCCAGTTTGTTGATGTGCTTCTTAAGATATGGGCACCACACAACCGCTGCATATTCTAGCTTTGGCCTAACAAAAGTCGTGAATAATTTCTTTAGTATATCGCCATCCATGTATTTAAAAGCAATTCTGAAGTTAGAAAGCGTGGTATAGGCTCCTCGCACAATATTCTTTATGTGGTCCTCAGGTAATAGTTTTCTATCTAGAACCACCCCTAGATCTCTTTCTTTATCAGAATTCTTTTAAGATTTCTCACCTAATATATATGTTGTGTGGCGTTTATGTTCTCCTATTCCACATTCCATAACATGGCATTTATTAACATTAAATTCCATTTGCCAAGTGGCACTCCGTGTACATCATCAGCAAACATGTTCATATAATTCTGTATACCAACTGGTAGATCATTTATGTAGACAATAAACATCACTGATGCAAGAACTGAACCCTGTGGTACTGCACTTGTGACATTTCTCCAGTTCGATACATTGCCTCTGATCACTGCCCTCATTTTTCTATCAGTCAGAAAATTTTTCATCCATGTTAGAAGCTTACCTGTCACCCCTCCAATATTTTCCAGTTTCCAGAACAACCTCTTATATGGAACTCTGTCAAAAGCCCTTTTTAGATCCAGATAGATGCAGTCAACCCAACCATCTCTTTCCTGTAATATCTCTGTTGCTCGATCATAGAAACTGAGTAAATTCGATACACAGGATTTTCCAGATCGAAAACCATACTGTCTGTCTGATAATATATCATTTCTCTCCAGGTGTTCTTCCCATTTAGTTTTAATTATTTTTTCCAATATTTTGACTTACACTTGTCAATGATACCCTGCTTCCTGGTCATCCCTGTGGAAGCAGGGTCATCCCTGCTTCCACTTTTGTAAATTGGAACTCTGTTAGCCTTTTTCCACACATCAGCTACAACTCCTGTAAACAGGGATGCATGAAAAATCAGTTGAAGAGGAATGCTGAGCTTAGGTGCACATTCTCTCAGAACCCATGGTGAAACTCCATCTGGACCAACTGCTTTGTTCTTTTCTTGGGGGAGCCCCGTCGGCTCCCCGGAGCTATCCAGGCTGAATGGATATGTATAACTTTCTGGCATCAGTCAATGCATGGAGTTCTTGCCTACCGGGGACCACGAGCCAGAACCTGGCCCCCTCTAGAGAGGCACGAGGAGCAATGGCCTATAGTGACCTCCCTTATTATTGGGAGCATTCTATGTCTGCCATCGACCGGGAAAGGCACCCAGAAAGGTAGGCGCCCCAAAACAAACCCCTATTCTGGTAAACTATTGCGACCGAAGACCGAACAGGCGAACAGAACTCCCCAAACTAAAATTAATCCTCATGACGTCATCATGTCGCCGCGCCTCCGTCTGCGCAACCCCCCCCTCCCGGGAGGGGGAAGGGGGGAGCCCCAGACCCCACCGCCGGCGACCCAACCTTCAGTTCTCAGGCTGATGCGATCTGGTGCGGTCGTGCCTCTGGCCCCAGTTTGCGGTTGCAGTTCTGTTCCTGGTGGTGTGAGCTGTCCCTTCCGGTGGTGTGTGGGCCAGGAGTATTATTCTACGGTGCTCGGGCTGCTTGCGCCTAGGGCTATCTTCCCTAGGTGCCCTGTGAGTACTGCCCTTGGGGCTTAGGGCTACCTTCCCTGGGTCTCCTTGGGATCTACCTCCGCTGTGCCGTGTATTGCTCGGTACTTGGCCGCCCTTGGGGTCAGCTGGGGTTTTTTCTTGCCCTTGTTTGTCTCTGGGTAGGGGTAGTTTTCGACACTGGCAGGGGCGCGGGGTACTGCGCGCTAGTTTTCACCAATTACAGCGGCCGGCTCTGTTCCGCCTGGGTACGTTGTCCTCTTGCGGGGTTTTTCTTTTGTTTTTGTTTTTGCCAGGTGGGGGGGTCTGCCTGTTGGTCCCCTTCGCTGTTTTTGGGGTAATTCTCCACTTTGTCTATTGGTGGTACTCCCCGCTTGGCCCCCGTGAGTGTACACGTCCCGGGGGTTCAGCTTATAGCAGTTTGTTGGTAGTTCTGGGTGCCGGTTAGCAGTACCCTGCCTGGGCTTCCCTTAGCGTGTTATCAAGGCTAAGGGCCCTGGAAAACCCCACGGGGGCTACGTGGTCCGATGGATGTGATCCCTGAGTCCCCTCTCGCGTCCTGCGAGTTTGACGGTTGCTCTGTCCCCCTGTCTCCGGGGGACACTCACCGGTTTTGCCTCCGCCATGCTGCCTGTTGGGTCGGTGATTGTTTTGACCCTGAGTCGTGCGACGTGTGTTGTCTGTACGTTCTCCAGTTCACCCAGGCTACTGCGCCTGATATGCGGGTGACGGCAGCAGAGGCGTTGCATGCTCGCTTTAGGTTGCTGCAACGTGCTAGGTTGGTCACTGCCCCGGATGCCCCGAGACTGCCCCGTTTTGGTTATAGGGACCCGGACTTGGGGTGGGTGTCGCTTCGACACTGGTTCCGTCCGCCCCTCCAAGTCCTTCCCCTTCTCCTGCTCGTTCGGTCCCCCCCCCCTTGCTGCCGGCTCCTAAACGTCTGAGGGTTTCCGAGCCGGGGCTGGGTTTAGTTGGTTGTGAGACTCGGGCGGTCTCGGGGGTGTCCCCTTCTGGGGCAGGGGCGGAGGCATTCGAGCCTGGTCCTTCTGCCGAAGCTTCTGGGTCTGGCCAGTGGACCCCCTTTGTTCCTGCTTTCTCGGCTGCCCCCACCTTTTCTTTGGGGGTGGGGGCTCAGGAGGACGGCTCGGCCCCGGACCCTCAAGGTGAGGTTCCTGGGGTTGGGGAGGGGTTGGCTTGGGGCCTTGGGGCCCGTTGGACCCCGCCTGGGTTTTTTGCCCTCCGAGCGGGGCTTAGTGTTACAAGGAGAGGGGTTCTCATTCGCTCCCTCCGCGTACGAATTGGATTTAGTGTCCACCCTTCCCCGGGTTCGGTTCCGTGATCCCGAGGGTTCTTCGGTTCCATCTTTCCGGAGGTTTCCCGCTCACCGTGTTTCTGCTTCGGAGGTGCGGGAGGCCTTGGCGGCTTACCTCTTGCGTGACCCGGATTATGCCTTCCTGATGGATCCTCGTTCCTTTGTGTACGGATCCCCAGGTTCGTGCTGGTTTCGTTATGAGGTTCCGGAGTCGTCTTGGTTGGCAGACTGCCCTCTCTTTTCGTTGGAGTCTTGGCACACGTTCTGTCGGTCCCGTGCGCTTGAGTGGCGAGAGGTTTCCTTGGCGTTGCAGGTTTTCCTGGGGGGCGCTTTCGAGCATTTGAATGCTTGTTTGTTTGCCCCTGCCCTTCCGCGGGATGTTGGTGTCATGCAGCTTCACGTGCAGGTTCCTTCCCTTTCGGCTGCCCTGATTGCGGAGGATTTGCGGACTCGTGGCCTGCTTGCTTCAGCTCTGCGTTTCTTTTCCCTCCTTGAGCTCTCCTCGGATTGGCTCGAGTTGGATGTGGGTGCGCTTGGGGCTGCTGCTGGGTCTAGTGCGCTGCCCTTGGCTGTGCGGGCGTCGTCTGCTTTGTTGAAGCTCTTCGCGCCGGTCCTGCGTGATGCGGTCTCGCGGTTCTATGCTTCTCGCCTCGCGTGTCGTCAGGCGGTGCTGGCTTCCTCCTTGGAGTCCGCCTGGGCCCTGGCTCTTCATTTGTCCTCGCCCTTTTGCCCGTTGCTGTTTGCAGAGTCTGCTGTGGGGCGTATCTGCAGGCGGCCTCGGTCAGTTGTCGGCCTATGTCGGAGTTGTTTTTGCTCCGGGGGCTCTGGGGGGCCTTCCCGGAAGGGTCGTGCCAGGGCTAGGGGGTCTTTTCGTCGGGGTAGGCCATTGGTGCCAGATTCGGGGCTGGCGGCGCCTTCGGCTCTGGCTGTTGCTGAACGGGGTGGGACCCGTTCTGTTCGTTGCCTTGGTTCTCGGAAGGCGCGTCGGCCCTTTTGCGGTTCACCCCGTTGACGGGGCGATGGGAGGGCGGCTCGCCCGGTTTGCCCACGCCTGGTCCCACGATTCGTGGGCTTTTCGGGTCGTGTCGCGCGGCCTGTGGTGGCGTTGGGTGGCTCTTCCTCCCTCGGGGGGTTCGGGCCTGGCGTGGCAGGCCTCTTCTCCTGCGCTCCGTCGGGTCATCTCGGAGTGGGTTCGCTTGGGCGTGGTCGAAACGACAGCGTTCCTCAGGTGGGTTTCCCGCCTGTTTTCAGTTCCGAAACGGGACTGTGCGGACCGCCGGTTCATTCTGGACTTGTCCCGTCTGAACCCGTGGGTTTTGTGCCCTCCTTTCGGATGACTACTCTGTCCCAGGTCCGTCTTCTCTTGGAGAGGGGCGCTTGGATGGTGTCCCTGGATCTCAAGGACGCGTATTGGCACGTCCCGGTTCATCCGGTATTCAGTGACTGGCTAGGTTTTGTGGTGGGGCGTCAAGGTTACCGCTTTCGTTGTCTTCCCTTCGGGTTGAATCTGGCACCGCGCGTTTTCACACGCCTTACTCGGGTCGTGGTGGCTCGCCTGCGTCTGCTAGGTGTTCGGGTGCTGGCCTATCTCGACGACTGGCTGGTTTGGGCTCCCAGCCGGTCCGAGTGTCTGCTCGTCAGGGACTTAGTTCTTTCCCAGCTCGCCACGTTCGGGTTCTTGGTGAAATGGAGGAAGTCCCATCTGGCTCCCTCTCAGGTTCGGTCTTGGCTGGGTCTGGTTTGGGACGCTCGGACTGCTTCCTTGTCTCTCCCTCCGGCAGCTCTATTGCGCCTGCGGTCCCGCCTTCGCCTGTTTCTGAGGAGTTCCCGGGTCACGAGGCGGTTGCTCGAGAGTTTGTGCGGAAGCCTGAACTTTGCCATGATGGTCTACCCACCGGGTCGGGTGTGGCTTCGTCGGCTGTTTTGGTTCCTTCGGAGCTGGCCCTTCCGCCTCTCTCGCGATAGTTGGTTTCGACCCCCGGGTGCCTTGCGTCGGTTGCTGCGTCGCCGGCTTCCTCTTCGGGTTTTTCGGGGTTCAGTGCCTTCGCGCCTTCCCGAGCCCTCGCTCGATGTGTACACGGACGCGTCGTCTCTTGGCTGGGGTTTTGTGACCAGTGCTTACCAGGCCGGCCAGGGGCGGTGGGTTCCGTCCTTCCGTTGGGCTCACAGCATGGTGCGGGAGTTCGCGGCTGTTTGGATGTTGCTCCGGAGGATTCGAGTCGCTCGCGGATCGACGATCCGGCTCCATTCGGACTGCTCCCCGGTGGTTCATTGTTTGAACCGGGGGGGTTCGATGCGGTCCTTTGCTCTTTGGGGCTGGTCGCTTCGGGTGACTCGTCTGCCGAGTTCTCGGGGTTTGGCTCTCCTTGTGGTTCATGTCCAGGGGGTGTCCAACGTCCTAGTGGGCGGCCTCTCTCGGTTCCGTCCCTTCTTCGGAGTGGACGGTCGATGGCGACTCCTTCCTTTGGCTGTGCCAGACGTTCGGGACTCCGGACGTGGATCTCTTCGCGTCGGCTTGGTCGAGGCGTCTCCCGGTTTATGTGGCACCCTTTCCCGACTGCGAAGCCGTCGGGGTCGACGCCTTCCGGCTGGACTGGGCGAGGTGGGGTTACCTGTACCTCTTTCCCCCGGTTCCGCTGTTGCTCCAGGTCCTGACTCGCTTGGAGACTTACCAGGGTCGTGTTGTCCTTCTGGCCCGTTGGTGGCCGGCCCAGCCTTGGTTTCAGGCGCTGCTTGCTCGGTGTCCGTGCCCGAGGGTCTTCCCGTGGCTCCGCCACTTTCAGCAGATCGGTCCGGCCCTGTACGAGGCTGGTTCCATCTTCTACGTGAGTCTTCGCGTCTGTTGTTTTTGACTCAGGTTTATCATTCGTTGTATGGTGCGCAGGTGGCTTCGTTGTTGGTCTCCCACCTGCGTGCTTCGTCTCAGCGACAGTATGAGGTTTCCTGGCGGTCCTTCCGGTTTTTCCTATCACTGCGCAGGTGTTCTTCGATCTCTGATAGGGTTGTTCTGTCCTTTCTCTCTTGGTTGTTTCAGGACAGTCATCTTATGCCGAATACTGTTGCTTCGTATCGGGTGGCGTTGGCGGAGCCGCTTCAGCTTGCTTTCGGGGTGGATGTTATGTTACTTCCGCCCCGTTTCGCAAGTTATCTAGGGTGTTGTTTCACCTCCGGCCTGCTCACGCTCCTCCGGAGCCGTCTTGGTCTTTGGACCGCGTGCTTTCGTTTCTCTCTCTGCCCAGGTTTGTGGTGGCCCCTTCCGTTCGGGATTGTTTTTCCAAGGCTCTTTTCCTGTTGGCTTTGGCCTCGGGGGGTCGGGTGGGCGAGCTTCATGCTCTCCTCCGGCGCAGGGGTTTCTGCTCTTTCGGTCCTGGTGGTCGTTTTGTTCGTTTGCAGCCGTCTCCCTCTTTTCTGGCGAAGAATGAGACGGCTGCATTTCGGAGGGGGCCTTGGGTTGTGGACGCTTGGTTGGTCAGGCCGGGGGTGCATCATGTGTTGTGTCCGGTTGCGGCTCTTCGCCGTTATTTGCGGGCCACGGCTTCTGTGGCCGGGGATGCGCTCTGGGTTGATCCGGTTTCCCTTCTTCCCTGTTCTCGGGCTCGGGTCTCTCAGGTTGTCCGCAGGGTTATAAAGTGTAGCCAGCCTGCGGTTTTTCCCCAGGCCCACGACGTTTGTAAGTTTGCGGCCTTGGCGGCTGTTTTTGGCAACATGTCTTGGGTGGACATTCGGGCCCGGGGTTTGTGGAGATCGAACAGGGTCCTGGCCGCTCGCTACCTGGTGAATGTCCCTGGGCCTAGTAGGGCCTGCGTTGCCTTGGGTCGGCGGTTGCAGCCAGTTGTCTCGCCTTTGCATTGAGGAGTGAGGACGGCCCGCCGCCCGGGTAAGTCCCCGTTTCCTTATCTTTGGGTAGTTAGCTCCGGGGAGCCGACGGGGCTCCCCCCAGAAATCCAGCGTTGAATGTAATGAAACGCCATTTTCTGGGTGAGTCCCGGAGGCTCCCCGGCATCCCTCCCTCCCTACCGGTCGGCGGTGTTTTTTTCGGGTTTTTGACATCCAGCCTAAGAACTGAAGGTTGGGTCGCCGGCGGTGGGGTCTGGGGCTCCCCCCTTCTCCCTCCCGGGGAGGGGGGGGTTGCGCAGACGGAGGCGCGGCGACATGATGACGTCATGAGGATTAATTTTCGTTTGGGGAGTTCTGTTCGCCTGTTCGGTCTTCGATCGCAATAGTTTACCAGAATAGGGGTTTGTTTTGGGGCGCCTACCTTTCTGGGTGCCTTTCCCGGTTGATGGCAGACATAGAATGCTCCCAATAATAAGGGAGGTCTCTATAGGCCATTGCTCCTCGTGCCTCTCTAGAGGGGGCCAGGTTCTGGCTCGTGGTCCCCGGTAGGCAAGAACTCCATGCATTGACTGATGCCAGAAAGTTATACATATCCATTCAGCCTGGATAGCTCCGGGAAGCCGACGGGGCTCCCCCCAGAAAATAGGGACATTGAAACAGTTGATACCTCGATTTGAGGAGAGGTCACTATGGGAAACTTCGAAATTTTTTTAATGAGTGTAATTGGACAGACTTGTTGCTAGGCAGGGAAGTATTAGAAATGTATGCCAAATTTTACAAAATATACAATGAAGGCACACAAACATTCATACCAAAACAAAGATGCAGGGCCAGAAAACAGGATTGGTTCAACAGAAATTGTGAAAGGGACAGAGACCAAGACACATAAATGGAATCATTATAGGAAAAGGCCAAACCCCCAAACATACCAGCGATACAAAGATGCGAGAAACAACTATACGGCAGTAAGGAGAGAGGCAGAGAGAAATTTTGAAAAGGGATAGCGGAAAAATGTAAAACAGAACCGGGCCTATTCTAGAAATTCATAAACAACAAATGGCAGGTAAAGGATAATATCCAAAGGTTGAAAATGGGAAACAGTTTCAAAGAAAATGAAAAAGAAACGTGTGAAACATTAAACGAAAAGTTCCAAAGTGTGTTTGTACAAAATGAAATCTTCAGAGAACCAGACACAATAAGAATTCCAGAGAACATCATAAAGCGCATAGGTGTCTAGAAGTGGAAAACATGCTAAAGGAGCTCAGTATGAACAAAGCCCAGATGGAGTTTCACCATGGGTTCTGAGAGAATGTGCATCTGAGCTCAGCATTCCACTTCACCTGATCTTTCAGGCATCCCTGTGTACAGGAGTCGTAGCAGATGTGTGGAAACAGGCTAACATAGTTCCAACCAACAAAAGTGGCAGCAGGGAAGACCCCCTCAATTATAGACCTGTATCATTGACAAGTGTAATAGTGAAAGTAATGGAAAAACTAATCAAAACTAAATGGGTAGAACACCTGTTGAGAAATGATATAATATCAGACAGACAGTATGGTTTTCGCTCTGGAAGATCTTGTGTATCGAATTTACTCAGTTTCTATGATCGAGCCACAGAGATTTTACAGGAAAGAGATGGTTGGGTTGACTGCATCTATCTGGACCTAAAAAAGTCCTTCGACAGAGTTCCACGTAAGAGGTTGTTCTGGAAACTGGAAAATATTGGAGGGGTGACAGGTAAGAATTTATTTCTTGCAACATATACGTATTGGACATGAATATGAGTGGGATTGGGTGGTTATAGATAGGAGCTGCCTCGTATGGGCCAATAGGCCTTCTGCAGTTGCCTTTGTTCTTATGTTCTTATGTGCACTAGGGGGGGGGGTTGTTGTCATATTTTAGGCCGCGCAGTTTAAGGGTTAAGGTCAATACATCAGCCTAGAGGTTTGATCATTGCTCCCCTACACAGGAAGAATGGATGCTCCTTTAAAACTAACTTATTTATTAAACCCTCATAACAACCCCCCATATACATTAAATAACAATAACAATAATTACTTTACCACAATATCTTAATTTAAAAGCCTTGGTCCACATAGGCAGGATACAAGGTTTTACAATTAGGACAAGCTAGGGTAAAGTCTACTAGGCAAAGGACACTAGCCAGGACTCTAGGTAGCTTGGTACCACTTGAGCACACGTGGTTCCACTGAGACCTCTTAGAGTAACTTAGCAATATAAACACTAGCGTAGCCTATACACGTTACTACACACTTATGCCAGAAAACGAACATACAGCACGGTACTTAGCTTGGTAAACTAGACACAGGATAAGGTTAGGGAAGAGGAGGAGGAAGAGGAGAGGGATACAGAGCAACACAGGAGAGGTGTTGACTCGACCAAAACAGTTCAGAGAAGAAAGAACCAGCGTCCAGCCGCCGAGCTCCCGAGTTGTTGTGGTTGCCGGGTAGAGCCTAATTGATCGTGCAACTTGTACACATTACAAATCTTCACCGACGTACAATATTGTTTACTTTATTCGTTCTGAGGATAGTTAATAATTACTACACTGTTATACTTAATCCACAAGAAGCTCAAGAGTCTGAATGCTCTGTGAGAAACAAGATTCGTCTTACGTCTGGCAAGGAAGATAGGAACAAAGGCGCGTCAACAAGCGCACCAAATAATGTAAGGTAAATTATTTATAGCTCAATTTGACCTCTGGTTTCCACTGAGGAACCCAGGGTCGTACCAGTATTCCTTATTTCGACTTCTACCCAGTTATTCATTCCTCCATCTTTACCCGTTGGCAGGAATGTTGGTCTTCTGTTACTGATAACAAACTGTGCATTCTTAAGAGTAGTGTGTCCTCATGGCCGTCCTCTACCACTGTAACTGACAATGGGAAATAGCTCTGGCGAGGTTGCGTATTGGCCATACACGCTTAACCACCGGTCACTTAATGAAGCACCGCCCTGCTCCTTATTGTCCAAATTGCATTGTTCCTCTTACTTTCGTGCATATTCTTGTTGAATGTCCTGACTTCCAGGACGAGCGTGTCATGTTTTCCGGCCGTCCCTCACGATCACTTGTCCCTCAATAGAATTCTTGGTGAATCAGATACTTTTGATATCATTCGCCCTATGTGTTTTTGTTCTTGTATTAGCATCCTTGGTGATATTTAGCGCCCTCTAATTATTCCGCACATTTGATGGTGTTACATAGCCTTCCCGGTTTGGTGCCTTCTTTTGATAATTACTTACTGTTTCCTGAAGTGAGATAACAGGTTAAAGATTTCATGTGCTTAATGGGCATTTATTTGTACTTATGTCGATAGGAAAGCAGGACATGGCTCTAGTTCAATCTTGTTACTGTGTTATGTTTTCTATATGTAGGTTTAATACTTTTACAAATTTATTTACAGGTTTTACTCCATCATGGTGCAAATGTTGAAGACCATGAAGATAATGGCGACACCCCACTGATGTATGCTGCTTTAGAGGGTCATGTGGAGATTGCCAAGGTAGGTATACATTGTAATGTTGCATTCTAAAAACATCTGGGATGACAGTTAAAATTAATTTTGTCAGGGACAAGTACTGTATACCAATAATAGGACATTATTATACCATTATTATACCAATAATAGGACATTAGGACAATATCCAACTTTGGCCCCAGGCATCACTCGGTACCCCTACTCAAATCTCTGAATATGTTAGATATGAAGTCACTGCACATTCTCTTATGTGTATCATACATATATAAAACGCTGAACTGTAATGCCAATCCTGAACTCAAAAGCTTCATTGAAGGTTGTAACAGAACCCATGAGCACCACACTAGAAATAAATACAGTTTTGATATTCCAAGAGTACGGCTTAATCAAACTAGAAATGCTCTACAAATCAAGGGACCCAGAATGTGGAATGACCTCCCCAACCATGTTAAAGAGTGTACCTCTCTCAATCAGTTTAAGATCAAAACTAAACACTACCTAATAAATTCCCTGTAACCTACCTTACCCCTCTATTGTCAACCCATGTCTGTTATTTTTTTTAATCAACGCTGTTTGTCAACCTTTTGTATTTGTGCTGCTTTTTCAGTCATGTTCCCCCTTTTTTTTTTATCTTTATTTGTATTTGTTCTCAACACATTTTATTCTTTATGCTCAATTAGTATTAAGTTCTAGATATTAATGTTCTTCCTGCCCGAAACGCATTGCGTAATAGTGGCTTTAGGCATTGTATGTACTAGCTCTTTCTATAAATCGATACATTAATGTAACATCACTTGTATGTATGTACCTTACCTGAATAAACATATTTATTTATTTATTTATTTATTTAATAAGTGTGTGTGTTGAAAGTTGGAGGCTAGACTCTTGGGGCTAGTCTTGCCCAAGTTTGTAGGGGAAATGGTCTGGTCATAGTCTTATTGGGGTAGGCCTAAGTTAAACTTATTTAAGAAATGAGTCATTTTATATACCCCTCCCCTCA
Source organism: Procambarus virginalis (assembly GCA_020271785.1). Taxonomy (NCBI): domain Eukaryota; kingdom Metazoa; phylum Arthropoda; class Malacostraca; order Decapoda; family Cambaridae; genus Procambarus; species Procambarus virginalis. The sequence goes on along the minus strand of WNGS01010001.1, from coordinate 38,771 downwards.
TCTAATTGTCATGGATTCAGTTCTGGTAAAGTGTCAAATATATGTCAAGATGCCTGAAGAGTTTTTGTCATTTGAAAAAATTATTTTTTCTGAAGGGAACCCCTACGGCTCCCCGGAGCTTACCAGGCTGATATGCTAATGTCACACTTTGTCATCAGTCATGTGTACGGAGTTCTTATGGGCCTACTGGGGACCACGAGCCAGAACCTGGCCCCCCCTCAGAGAGGCATGGGAAGCAATGGCCTATAGAAACCCCTGTGTGGTTGGAAGCATTCTATGTCTGCCATTGACCGGGTTAGGCACCTAGAAAGGTAGGCGTCCCAAAACAAACCCCTATTCTGGTGAAAATTGCAACTAAAAGCCGAACAAGTGGATAGAACTCCCCAAACAAAAACGAGCAAACTAGTACGATGTCATTCGTCATCGTGCAGCTATCTGCGCAGCCCCACCTCTCCAGGAGGGGGAAGGGGGAGCCCCAGACCTACCGTGCCGGGGATCCACACCCCAGTTCTTCGGCTGATGCTAATGGCACCGGTTGTGTGCTCCGGCTCCAGTGGTTGTTTCAGCACTGTACCTAGAGTGTGGTGTCTGTCTTCTAGGTGGTGCGTGAGCCGGGAGTGAGTTTCCAGTACTCGGGCTGCGTGCGCCTAGGGTTCTCTTCCCTAGGTGCCCGATAAGTACTGCCCTTGGGGCTTGGGGTTACCCTCCACAAGTTCCTTGGGTCCTGCTTCTGCTAGGCCTTTTGCTGCTCGGTTTTCGGCTGCCCTTTGTGTAATCGGAGATTCTGTCTCCTTGTAAGCCTTAGGGTAAGGGGCAGTTTACACTGGCTGGGCACAGGGTGCTGCGCAGCTTGTTTTCACCAATCATAGCGACCGGCTCTGTTCCGCCTGGGTACACTGTACTCTTGCGGGGTTTTCTTTTTGTTTGTCTACCTGGTGAGGGGCTCTGCCTTTGGTTCTTTTCCCCTTTGTGTCGAGTTCTCTTCCTTCTTCTGGTGGTTCTCCCTGCAAGGTCCCCGTGAGTGTACACGTCCCAGGGGTTCAGCTCTTAGAATGTTGTTTGGTAGCCATGGTTGCCGGTTAGCAGTACCCTGCCTGGGATTACCTGAGCGTGAGTCCTCTTATAGTAAATGCTCGGGACCCTGGGAAACCCCTAGGGGGTGTGTGGACCGATAGATGTGGCCCCATTGTCCCCCCCCCTCGCTTTGTGCGAGTTCGAGGGATGCTCTATCTCCTTGTCTCAGGGCGACTCTCACGGTTTTGCCTCCGTCTGCAGCCTGTGGGGTTGCTGACACCTTCAGCCTGGGGTCTTGCAAGTTTTATTACTTGTTTGAGACTGTTACCCAGTCTTATGTTGACTATGTCGGTGCAGGTTGCACGGGCGTTGCACATGGGGTTTCAGTGGCAACGTGCTAGTTGTTTTATCCCCGGAAGCCCCGAGGCTGCCCCTGTTTTCGTTGGTAGTCTTGTTGGATCCCTCCCCCCCTTCCTCCCTACATCCAGGTCTTTACCGTCTGTGGGTTTGGGGTCGGGGCGGGGCTTCCATGGTTTTGAGACTCGGTTGGTCTCGGGGACTTCCCCTTCCCGGGTAGCGATGGAGGCATTGGAGCCTGTTTCCTCCAGCCGTGTTGTAAGAGTCTGCCAGTGGGCTCCTTTCCTTAGTGGTTTTCACAGCTACCCCGGTTTTCTTGAGGCTGGGGATTTGGGCGGACAGCTCGGCTCCAGGGCCTGCCGCGTGGGCTCCTGGAGCTGGGGTGGAGGGGCGTGGGGGGGGGGGCCTCAGGCCCTGTTGGTCCCCGCCGGGGTTTTTCTACCCCTCTGGGCGGGGCTTGCGGTTTTGTGGAGTGTGGTCCCCTCCTCCCCCTCTCCACACGGGTATTTGGGTGTCGGCCTCTCCCTGGGCTCGGTTCCTTGTCCATTCTGCCCGTTGTTTCCTTCCTGTCGGTGGGTGCTTTTCTACATTCTTCGCCCCTTTTTCCCGGGATGGGACTTCTCTGTCATGTCCCCCTCTTCTTGGGGTTCTGCATAACTTTTGGTCTCGGGTGCGACTGGGGTTTTCTGTGCTTTCGTCCTTTGTGTTTGCTTCTATGTTCTCGAAGGTTCGGGACGGTTTTGCTCCTAACCGTTTTACTGGTACGTCTGTCGTCGTTCGGTGGGACTTCTCTCGGGTCTTTTCTAGGGCTTGTGGATCCTATTCCGGGCAGCATTGTTTTTTTTTTGGCCTTCTCGTTCGTTTATTCATATCTCTTCTCTCCGCGCTGCGTCTTGGCATTGCTCGTTTTTCTTCCGTTCTGGTCCGGGATGCCGGATTGGGCTGCTTGTCGCCGGTTGGGCCGCTTGTCGCCGGTTGGGCTGCTTGTAGCCAGTTGGGCCGCTTCTGGCCGTGTTGGGCGCTTGTCGCCGTGTTGGGCCGCTTGTCGCCGTGTTGGGCCGCTTGTCGCCGTTTGGGCCGCTTGTCGCCGTGTTGGGCCGCTTGTCGCCGTGTTGGGCCGCTTGTCGCCGTGTTGGGCCGCTTGTCGCCGTGTTGGGTTCCATTTCGGTTCGTTGTTTTCATTACATGGGCTGGCTAAGTTGGCTTCTGTTTCCATGAGTTGGCCTGTTTCTTCAATGGATCGCTCAGAATACGACCCGTTGAGCTAATTTTCTGCTCTTTTTGTTGTCGGAGTAGGATGGACCTTTGTAGCCCACCTGTTGGGCTACTTTTCTTTCGTGTCCTGCACATGCTGCGCCGTGGGAGTTTGTTTTGGTTCCGGGCGGTGTGCATACGTGTGATGTTCTGCGTCCGTTTTCTCTGGGCTTTGCCTCTCACTCTTATCATTGTCCAGTCCGTGTCCCGTTGCTCTTGGGTGTTCTGAAGTGCCGCTGTGGGAGGTCACGAGGTTTTTCCCTGTGTTTTTGGGTGGGGGAGCCTCTTTCACCGCTCCCTTCCTCTTCTCCGGCATGAGTGCCATGGCCGCCTCCGGCGGCTACGTTCTCATAGGGTTGCGTCATGGCCCTTTAGCGCCTATGTTCTGCAAGTGAGTTGGTGCGGTCTGGCCTCTCCTTAGTTCTGACGCCGTTTTTGTTTTTGGGAGTAGTAATGGGTGTACATTCGTACTTAAGAACATGGAACATAAAAACCGAGGTGCCTGCTGCAGGGCTATTGGCCGATACGTGGTAGCTCATGTTCTCACCTCCCTATTCCTTCCTCGGATTACAGGTGACTGCAGGAGGCCTCTTGGCCCATATGAGGCAGCTCCTGCCTGTACTCATCTTGCCCCACTCCTAGCTTGTCTAACCATGCTTGAGTTCGGAGCCCTGCCTCCACCTTGTTCAACGGTGGAGGTGCCTGTTCAGTGATACGTTTTCCTGTGTCGAGGGTGCTATGTGCTTGCCTAATTGTGCTTGCGGGTTGGACTCTGGCTCTTTGGTTCCGCCTCTCTCCTGTCGTTCGCATGACGTGCGGATTCTGTTCCTTCTGGGCTCTCTCG
>WNGS01010000.1:33677-45168 GCA_020271785.1 Procambarus virginalis | reverse complement strand
GTGGTGTGTGTGTGGTGTGTGTGTGTGTTTGTGTGTGTGGTGTGTGGTGTGTGTGTGGTGTGTGTGTGGTGTGTGTGTGTGTGTGTGTGTGTGGTGTGTGTGTGTGTGTGTGTGTGTGTGTGTGTGTGTGTGTGTGCGTGTGTGTGTGTGTGTGGTGTGTGGTGTGTGTGTGTGTGTGTTGTGTGTGTGTGGTGTGTGTGTGTGGTGGTGTGTGTGTGTGTGGTGTGTGTGGTGTGTGTGTGTGGTGTGTGTGTGTGTTGTGTGTGTGTGTGTGTGTGTGTACTCACCTAGTTGTACTCACCTAGTTGTGCTTGCGGGGGTTGAGCTCTGGCTCTTTGGTCCCGCCTCTCAACCGTCAATCAACAGGTGTACAGTTTCCTGAGCCTAATGGGCTCTATCATATCTACACTTGAAACTGTGTATGGAGTCAGCCTCCACCACATCGCTTCCTAATGCATTCCATTTGTCAACCACTCTGACACTAAAAAAGTTCTTTCTAATATCTCTGTGGCTCATTTGGGCACTCAGTTTCCACCTGTGTCCCCTAGTGCGTGTGCCCCTTGTGTTAAACAGCCTGTCTTTATCAACCCTGTCGATTCCCCTGAGAATCTTGAATGTGGTGATCATGTCCCCCCTAACTCTTCTGTCTTCCAACGAAGTGAGGTTTAATTCCTGCAGTCGCTCCTCGTAGCTCATACCTCTCAGCTCGGGTACTAGTCTGGTGGCAAACCTTTGAACCTTTTCCAGTTTAGTCTTATGCTTGACTAGATAGGGACTCCATGCTGGAGCCGCATACTCCAGGATTGGTCTGACATATGTGGTATATAATGTTCTGAAAGATTCCTTACACAAGTTTCTAAAGGCCGTTCTTATGTTAGCCAACCTGGCATATGCTGCTGATGTTATCCTCTTGATATGAGCTTCAGGGGACAGGTCTGGCGTGATATCAACCCCCAGGTCTTTCTCTCTCTCTGACTCTTGAAGTATTTCATCTCCCAAATGATACCTTGTATCTGGTCTCCTGCTTCCTACCCCTATCTTCATTACATTACATTTGCTTGGGTTAAACTCTAACAGCCATTTGTTCGACCATTCCTGCAGCTTGTCCAGGTCTTCTTGAAGTCTCAAGCTGTCCTCCTCTGTCTTAATCCTTCTCATAATTTTGGCGTCGTCAGCAAACATTGAGAGGAATGAGTCTATACCCTCTGGGAGATCATTTACGTATATCAGAAACAGGATAGGTCCAAGTACAGAGCCCTGTGGGACTCCACTGGTGACTTCACGCCAGTCTGAGGTCTCACCCCTCACTGTAACTCTCTGCTTCCTATTGCTTAGGTACTCCCTTATCCACTGGAGCGCCCTACCTGTTACTCCTGCCTGTTTCTCCAGCTTATGCATCAACCTTTTATGGGGTACTGTGTCAAAGGCTTTCCGACAGTCCAAAAAATGCAGTCCGCCCACCCTTCTCTTTCTTGCTTAATTCTCGTCACCTGATCGTAGAATTCTATCAAGCCTGTAAGGCAAGATTTACCCTCCCTGAACCCATGTTGATGGGTTGTCACGAAGTCGAAGTCGATCACGAAATATATATATATATATATATATATATATATATATATATATATATATATATATATATATATTCACAGATTAATATGACTACTACTAGCTAAATAAGTGAGTAGAAGGAGATAGAAAACTCAAGCACAAGAAATGAAGTATGTTTGCTTAAACGGAGTAAGGGTGAAGACCAGGTAAAGGATTAGAGGAGGAGGAGGAGCAGGATAAGAAAGAAGCAAGATAAAGGAAAGATATGATAAGAAAGATGCAGAATAGTCACAGTGAAGGGTTCGCATGTGGAAAGGGAAGAACGAGAATAGGCGACATAACGGGGGGAAAGGACACTATTAGGGCGGATTATAGGAACCACAATATATGGACAAAAGGATATAGGCGTAACGCTTGAGGAAAGATTATCACACACACTTACCCTTAGGTAAATCTTCCAACCCAAAGCTCTTACAATGCACATCTTCCTCCTGGGAAAGCCGTGGCATGCGCAGCGAACCAGCTAGGAGCGTAAATACACACCAAGTTCAAGAAAAACATAAGAATAACGCGAGAACAAAGCCAGGGAAGAACACAAAACGCGCACACACTAGCAACACAAAAATCTTAACCAGAGGAGAAGCGAGACAAAGAAACTCCGAGACAAAGATGCACTTGTAATCAATTTCTTTGTCGAACATATTCAGGCATTGGGGTACACGCAAGGTACATATAGGTAACACAAACAAGTTCATATTCACGAACAAATACATTGTTGATATTCACGAACAAATACAGTTCATATTCACGAACAAATACTTTGTTGATATTCACGAACAAATACATTGTTGATATTCACGAACAAATACATTGTTGATATTCACGAACAAATACATTGTTGACATTCACGAACAAATACATTGTTGATATTCACGAACAAATACATTGTTGACATTCACGAACAAATACAGTTCATATTCACGAACAAATACTTTGTTGATATTCACGAACAAATACATTGTTGATATTCACGAACAAATACATTGTTGACATTCACGAACAAATACATTGTTGATATTCACGAACAAATACATTGTTGATATTCACGAACAAATACAGTTCATATTCACGAACAAATACTTTGTTGATATTCACGAACAAATACATGTTGATATTCAAGAACAAATACATTGTTGATATTCAAGATAAATACATTGTTAATATTCACGAACAAATACATTGTTGACATTCACGAACAAATACAATGTTGATATTCACGAACAAATACATGTTGATATACACGACCAAGTACAGGTTGAAATACAGATACAGGTTCAGGTATGGTTCTGAGAAATGGCTACTGAACTTCAAACCACCTAAATGTAAGGTAATAAGAACTAAGGCGGCATCAAAAGAACAACTTAAATTAGTTAAAGAACAACATTTTGGAACCAACAGAAGGAGGTCTTTGAATATCTGAATTCTAACAAAAACCCAAAAATAAAAACAAAACTTAAAAAAAATATGCAGCGAAACACGGAACCGAAATTGCGAGGATTGAACTAAAAGCAAAAGGGGTGGTCAAGGATCAATACAAATAAAATAAAAACAACATCGAGGAGACATGATCCCGACATGAAATATTCAGAGGAAATGTCACAGACAAGTCAAAAGGATGTAATGACTCGTTACAGTCAAGGTAGTGAGCACACATAATGAACTAGACATGAGAATGAAACAGGAGATTAACCGTTTCAATACACACAGAGGTTATCTTGGTTATCTTGAGATGATTTCGGGGCTTTAGTGTCCCCGCGGCCCGGTCCTCGACCAGGCCTCCACCCCAGGAAGCAACCCGTGACAGCTGACTAACACCCAGGTACCTATTTTACTGCTAGGTAACAGGGGCATAGGGTGAAAGAAACTCTGCCCATTGTTTCTCGCCGGCGCCCGGGATCGAACCCCGGGACCACAGGATCACAAGTCCAGCGTGCTGTCCGCTCGACCGACCGGCTCCCAGAAACCACAATAACGTAATTTATCAATTAACAAATTCACAATTTAATCACTTCAAAATTGACCATGAAAAGAAACATGTGATTAATTACTCTGCATTTACATTTTCTAGAAAGACGAAAGTATGGGGGAGGGAAAAATAGTTGAAAAACACAAACGAATAAAGTGGTATAGCAAAGGAGTGATAAACAGAGGACTAAACATATCAATACTAAATTAGAAACACGAAACATCGCATGTAAATTAGATAAGTTTAGATTTTGGAAATGAGTAACAAACTGTTCTGAAAAATGGGATTGTTGATTTACTGACTGACGAGGGGGGGGAGGGGTCGCTCAATTGTTGCAAGCGAGGATTACCACACACACACACACACACACACACACACACACACACACCAACACACACACACACACACACACACACACACACACACAATTCAAGATTCTCAAGGGAATCGACAGGGTTGATAAAGACAGGCTATTTAACACAAGGGGCACACGCACTAGGGGACACAGGTGGAAACTGAGTGCCCAAATGAGCCACAGAGATATTAGAAAGAACTATTTAGTGTCAGAGTGGTTGACAAATGGAATGCATTAGGAAGTAATGTGGTGGAGGCTGACTCCATACACAGTTTCAAGTGTAGATATGATAGAGCCCAGTAGGCTCAGGAACCTGTACACCAGTTGATTGACAGTTGAGAGGCGGGACCAAAGATCCAAAGCTCAACCCCCGCAAGCACAAATAGGTGAGTACACACGCGCACACACACACACCACACACACACACCACACACACACACACACACACACACACACACCAACACACACAGACCACACACGCACACACACACACACACCACACACACCACACACACACACACACACACACACACACAACACACACACACACGCATATAAAACTAGTGAACTTGGAGAGTGGGCACTAGAAGAAAACCCAGACATAATAGCTCTCACAGAAACAAAGCTAACGAAAATCATAACAAATGCAGTGTTTCCACAGGGCTACTATGTAGTGAGGAAAGAGAGAGAAGGGAGAGGAGGAGGTGGTGTGGCTTTGCTACTAAGAGAAGGTTGGAGTTTCGAAGAGATGGTAGTTCAGAACTGTGAAGGTTTCAGGGACTACATATCAGGCACCATTGCAACTCGAGGACAGAAAATTATAATAGTCATATATAACCCCCCACCGAATGGCAGAAGACCCAGACAGGAATATGATAGAAACAACCTGGCCACCATCAATATAATAGAGAGAGCAGCTTCTGTGGCTAGCAGGAACGGATCCAGACTTCTAATCATGGGAGACTTCAACCATGGGAAGATAGATTGGGGGAACAGAGACCCACACGGAGGCCCAGACACATGGAGAGCTAAGCTGCTGGATGTGGCAACAAGAAACTTTCTAAGTCAACACGTCAAGGGACCGACAAGAATGAGAGGAGGGGATGAACCAGCCTTGCTTGATTTGATATTTACCCTAAATGAGTCGGATATAAGGGAAGTTAAGTTGGAAGCCCCCTTGGGAATGAGTGATCATAGTGTATTGAGCTTTGAGTACCTGGTTGAGCTAGGAATTATCACCCCCAAAAAAGAACTGGGAACCAAGGGCTGGCGTACCGAAAGGGAAACTATGAGGAGATGAATAAATTCCTATGGGATATACATTGGGACACAGAACTCGGAACCAAGTCCGTACAAGACATGATGGACTATGTCACCCAAAATGTCAGGAGGCTGTAAGCAGGTTTGTCCCAGCCCAACAGGAAAAAACAGAGAAGCAAAGGAAGAATCCGTGGTTTAATAGGGAATGTATGAAAGCAAAGGAGCTGAACAAAAGGGCATGGAGGAACTTCCGTAATAACAGAACACCAGAAAGTAGAGAGAGATACCAGAGAACCAGGAACGAGTATGTCAGTGTGAGAAGAGCAGCTGAGAAAAGGTATGAAAATGATATAGCTAACAAAGCCAAGACTGAACCAAAGCTACTACACAGTCACATCAGGAGGAAGACAACAGTGAAGGAACAGGTGATTAAACTTAGGGTGGGCGAGGACAGGTACACAGAGAATGACAAAGAGGTGTGTGAAGAACTCAACAAAAGGTTCCAGGAGGTCTTTACAATAGAACAGGGAGATATCACGGCGCTGGGAGAGGTGGCAGCAAACCAGGTGACCTTGGATAGGTTCGAAATTACAAGAGATGAGGTCAAAAAGCACCTATTGGAGCTGGATGTGAGAAAAGCTGTTGGGCCGGATGGAATCTCGCCATGGGTGTTGAAAGAGTGTGCAGGAGCACTTTGCTTACCACTCTCCATAGTGTATAGTAAGTCACTGGAAACGGGGGACCTACCAGAAATATGGAAGACTGCTAATGTAGTACCAATATACAAAAAGGGTGACAGACAAGAGGCACTGAACTACAGGCCAGTGTCCTTAACTTGTATACCATGCAAGGTGATGGAGAAGATTGTGAGAAAAAACCTAGTAACACATCTGGAGACAACTTCGTGACAAAAGAGATGGTAATTCTGGGGTATTTCAACACCCCAAAGACCACCACCTCCCAAGACCACTAGAGGAAGTGAGGGGTCAAATTCCTCTAGTGGTCTTGGGAGGTGGTGGTCTTTGGGGTGTTGAAATACCCCAGAATTACCATCTCTTTAAGGCTCTGAGTGTGGTGCAGTGGGTTAACGCGTTACCTGTTATGCTGGAGTTGGAAGGCTTCTGTGCTGGCTAGGGTTCGAGTCTCCTGGTGGGAAAGTGTTCTATAGTTGAATAACTACTCTTGCGTGTTTAGGCAAGTTGGGCATAAGCATAGACACAGTGTCTTCCCATATTCAACAGGGACTTGATGAAAAAACGTAAATTGACCCCTCACTTCCTCTAGTGGTCTTGGGAGGTGGTGGTCTTTGGGGTGTTGAAATACCCCAGAATTACCATCTCTTTTAAGGCTCTGAGTGTGGTGCAGTGGGTTAACGCGTTACCTGTTATGCCTGGAGTTGAAGGCTTCTGTGCTGGCTAGGGTTCGAGTCTCCTGGTGGGAAAGTGTTCTATAGTTGAATAACTACTCTTGCGTGTTTAGGCAAGTTGGGCATAAGCATAGACACAGTGTCTTCCCATATTCAACAGGGACTTGATGAAAAAACGTAAATTTGACCCCTCACTTCCTCTAGTGGTCTTGGGAGGTGGTGGTCTTGGGGGTTGAAATACCCAGAATTACCATCTCTTTTAAGGCTCTGAGTGTGGTGCAGTGGGTTAATGCGTTACCTGTTATGCCTGGAGTTGGAAGGCTTCTGTGCTGGCTAGGGTTCGAGTCTCCTGGTGGGAAAGTGTTCTATAGTTGAATAACTACTCTTGCGTGTTTAGGCAAGTTGGGCATATATATATATATATATTCATATATATATATATATATATATATATAATATATATATATATATATATATATATATATATATATATATATATATATATGAATCCTAGAGAGATCAAATAGCTCTCAGTTATATACATATAGTTACAGTTATCTTCATATATATGTGTGTGTGTGTGACAGTGTCAGACCATGAAGGAAGGATTAAGACAGGAAATTCCTCAGGTACTTTCGTATTCACTAATACATGTTCAGAAGCTACTGGCCAACAAAACCCTGTTGAGGCAGTGGGGAGGTTCATAAGGTTTTCAAGATCCATAAATGACCTTGAAAAGCAATGGGACATACGTGTCAACGAGAGAAAGATGCAAATAATGCACGTTGCAAGATGCTGCTGTTGCTAAGCTACAGAATACTGGATCTCAGGATTGATGTAATTAAAATCTAAGTTCATTTAAATAACGGAACAAAGCCAAAAACGATGTTAGGCTAACTTGGGGGAAATTTCAAGATTTCCGTAGTACAGATGGGTTCGTTCTCGACTCGCACACACACTCTGGAATGCCGGGTTCGAATCCCAGTCGAAACGGTAAATAGTGGGGCACGTTTCCTTTCATCTAATATACACATTCCCCCTAGCAAATAGGTACCCCCTAGTGTTACTCAACTGCCATAGGGTTGCATCCTGGGCAGGGTCAGGAATTCGACCTTGGGGTGGGGGGGGGGGACATCGACATAAACCATACATAAATATATACACATACCCACACAGCCCAGGAGAATGATATATATATATATATATATATAGGCAGACGAGGAGTCACAATAACGTGGCTGAAATATGTTGACCAGACCACACACTAGAAAGTAAAGGGACGACGACGTTTCGGTCCGTCCTGGACCATTCTCACAATCGACTTGAGAATGGTCCAGGACGTACCGAAACGTCGTCGTCCCTTCACTTTCTAGTGTGTGGTCTGGTCAACATATATACACAGACTGCCTGTCCCCAACCAAACGAATTATACAGCTTCACTTGATGAAGAGTGTAGTCGGGCCTCAAGTCTTACACCCTCCAGTGTTCCAACTACACACCACGGAGCACTTGACAAGACAAGGCACGGCAAGGAGCAGCACAGGAGACCAGACACTCCGGCAGCTCCCTGAAGCCCAGCACGGACAACCACTCAACATCAGACAGCAAGCCAGTCCCCTGGGCTCTTGCAGACTCGAACTCTGATCCCCCACACGTGCGAGGGCAAGGTTCATGGTTCTATAATGAAATAATCTAGTCTATAATGAAACGCCCTCTCCTCTTCAACTGTTGGAGCCCAAGAGCTTGAATTTGCTCGAGGAAAAGCAAGCCCCCCCCCACAACACATAATTCCAAAATGAAATACAAACCAGGTACCAAAATAAGACCCTACGGACGGAATATTAACACATGTACGTGATTATGTTTGCATATATGAATGTTGCACTGCAATGGACATCCGGTTATGTTGAAGAAGAGGAGCCTTAACACCTGGTTCAGCTCCTTGCAATAGAGAGCAAGCTTAGCTGTCACTCACATCGTGTCAGCAAGGTGGACACTCCGCCTGCTGTCATAACCAGTACTCTATTACACATTTTCTTAAACTTTTCCTTCACCTTTTTCCTTCCTTTTCCTCCTTCGCCTTTGCTCCTCCTCCTCCCCCTTCCCTTTCCCCCCCTAAAAAAAGGGTTTGTGGGAGCTTTCGCCCCCTGTAACTGTCAGTGTATTCCCTCTTAACCCCCCCCTCCTTCCCCCCCTCGTCATCTGTTTCCCCCCTCTCCTAGTGAGAAGGGGGGGGGGGGTTAGGGGAGGGGGTAGTGGGGTAGGGGCGAGTGGGGGGAAGCAGGAGGAACTAATGGGTGGGGGGGGGGATGTGCTGAGTCACGAGTGATATGCAGAGTGGAGACATGAAAGGAGTATTTGATAGTGCAACATGCCCTCCCCCCCGCCTCTTTCTCAACCCACTACTACCCCCTCCCCCTTCCCAGCCCATTACTGCCCCCCTCCCTCACAACCATTAGAAATAATTTTTTCAGTGTCAGAGTAGTTAACAGGTGGAATGCATTAGGAAGTGATGTGGTGGAGGCTGACTCCATACACAGTTTCAAATGTAGATATGATAGAGCCCAATAGGCTCAGGAATCTGTACACCTGTTGATTGGCAGTTGAGAGGCGGGACCAAGGAACCACAGCTCAACCCCCGCAAGCACAACCAGGCGAATACACCATACACCTCCCCCTCTCCTCTATCAATACACACGCTCTCCAGAAATACTCACCTGTATCTTCTACACCATACAACTCAATTAATACTTTTCTATTTCCTGTACCCAACTCCCTCCCCCCAGGCTTGCCCCCAGAGCAGGCAACCCTTTGTAATATCTTGTACTATCCAGAACCCTTTGTAATATCCTGTACTATCTGAACCCTTTGTAATATCTTGTACTATCCAGAACCCTTTGTAATATCTTGTACTATCTGAACCCCTTGTAATATCCTGTACTATCTGAACCCTTTGTAATATCTTGTACTATCCAGAACCCTTTGTAATATCTTGTACTATCTGAACCCCTTGTAATATCCTGTACTATCTGAACCCCTTGTAATATCCTGTACTGTCTGAACCCTTTGTAATATCTTGTACTATCTGAACCCTTTGTAATATCCTGTACTATCTGAACCCCTTGTAATATCCTGTACTGTCTGAACCCTTTGTAATATCCTGTACTATCTGAAACCCCTATAATATCCTGTACTGTCTGAACCCTTTGTAATATCTTGTACTATCTGAACCCTTTGTAATATCTTGTACTATCTGAACCCTTTGTAATATCTTGTACTATCTGAACCCTTTGTAATATCTTGTACTATCTGAACCCTTTGTAATATCCTGAACTATCTGAACCCTTGTAATATCCTGAACTATCTGAACCCTTTGTAATTATTGGGTCGAGAGTACCACTATGTAGTAATGGAGCTCCATTAGGCCACTTTTTGTACTTTTTTTATAGAATCCGGAATATAATCTAAAAACCAAACTTAAATATTCCTAAGCCTAGTATAGCACACACACATTCTATATGTATACCGTTTTAGGCCTAAGGTTGTATTAGGCTTAGGACTGGTAGGAGAGGTTAGACTTAGTCTTGTATTTATGTTGCTAATAAAAATAAAGTCTCCGGTGTATCCAAATTATATATATATGTATATATATATATATATATATATATATTATATATAATATATATATATATATATATATATCTATATATAACTGAAACTCACACCCAGAAGTGACTTGAACCCATACTGCAGGAGCACTGCTGGCGTACAGGATCCCTTAACCGCTCGACCAACACGACCGAACAAAAGAGGATGGTAGCCGAGGCTATTTCCATCCCCCCGCCGGCACTCGTTGGTAATCTTGGGCATGGTATTTATATCAAATCCCCCTCATTCTTTGGGGCACACGTGAGGAACACAAATGCAAAGAAGCTTGAATGGTCTGAAAGATTACCAACCGAGTGCCAGCGGGGGGATGAAAATAGGCTCGGCTACCATCCTGTTTTGTCCGGTCGTGTTGGTCGAGCATTCCTCGGCTACCATCCTGTTTTGTCCGTCGTGTTGGTCGAGCGGTTAAGGGATAATGTACGCCAGCAGAGTGTTCCTGGCAGTATGGGTTCAAGTCACTTCTGGGTGTGAGTTTTCAGTTGCATATAGTCCGGGGGACCATTCAGGCTTCTTCGCATAAATATATATATATATATATATATATATATATATATATATATATATATATATATATATATATATATATATATATATATATATGTATGTTTGTGTATCAACACGTATGGTTATCTTCTAATCATGTGTAATTTTCTAGAGATAAATGAGCTTACTTATTGACTGTGTTAATTATCATCTAGTTAATTACAGCTGAGTGGTTATAAATTGGCTTGTCTGTCTCTGAGCGATCGTGGCAGTTTTGCTGTTGTGGTGGTGGTAGTGTACTCACCTAATTGTGCTTGCGGGGGTTGAGCTTTGGCTCTTTGGTCCCTGTGTGGTGGTGGTGGTGGTGGTGGTGGTAGTGTGTGGTGGTGGTGGTAGTGTGTGGTGGTGGTGGTAGTGTGTGGTGGTGGTGGTGTGGTGGTGGTATATAGAGAATATGGTGGTGTTGGTAGGCAGGGGAATATGGTGGATTTCCAGCAGCAGTGATGGTGGTGGAAGAGCCAGAGGTACAAGGGATTGGGGCAGGCGGAGGTGATAAGGACTGGGGGACCACGTACACGTACAGACCATCAAGAGCGCTGCTAGAGACGAGGACGGGCTGACTTTGTGTGTGTGTGTGTGTCACATTATTTCTCTCTCACTCTCTCACACAAGTGGGAAGTCAGTAACCTCTCTCTCTCTCTCAACTTATATATATATATATTCCTCTCTCTCTCTCTCTCTCTCTCTCTCTCTCTCTCTCATCTCTCTCTTCTCTCTCTCTCTC
>WNGS01009997.1:17390-69776 GCA_020271785.1 Procambarus virginalis | reverse complement strand
ACCCCTCCCTCCATCTCCTCCCCAACCCCTCCCTCCATCTCCTCCCCAACCCCTCCCTCCATCCTCCTCCCCAACCCCTCCCTCCATCTCCTCCCCAACCCCTCCCTCCATCTCCTCCCCAACCACTCCCTCCATCTCCTCCCCAACCCTCCCTCCATCTCCTCCCCAACCCCTCCCTCCATCTCCTCCCCAACCCCTCCCTCCATCTCCTCCCCAACCCCTCCCTCCATCTCCTCCCCAACCCCTCCCTCCATCTCCTCCCCAACCCCTCCCTCCATCTCCTCCCCAAACCCTCCCTCCATCTCCTCCCCAACCCCTCCCTCCATCTCCTCCCCAACCACTCCCTCCATCTCCTCCCCAAACCCTCCCTCCATCTCCTCCCCAACCCCTCCCTCCATCTCCTCCCCAACCACTCCCTCCATCTCCTCCCCAACCCCTCCCTCCATCTCCTCCCCAACCCCTCCCTCCATCTCCTCCCCAACCACTCCCTCCATCTCCTCCCCAACCCCTCCCTCCATCTCCTCCCCAACCCCTCCCTCCATCTCCTCCCAACCACTCCCTCCATCTCCTCCCCAACCCCTCCCTCCATCTCCTCCCCAACCCCTCCCTCCATCTCCTCCCCAACCCCTCCCTCCATCTCCCCCCTCCCCCCCCCCCACAACCTCCCCACCATCTTCCAGTAATGTAGTGTGAGTCACTAAGGGGCCGCGACTACACTCCACCTTAACATTGATCACAACACTCGCCACAACATCACCTCCGCCTCACAACACTCGCCACAACATCACCTCCGCCTCACAACACTCGCCACAACATCACCTCCGCCTCACAACACATCCGCCACAACATCACCTCCGCCTCACGACACATCCGCCACAACATCACCTCTGCCTCACGACACATCCGCCACAACATCACCTCCGCCTCACGACACATCCGCCACAACATCACCTCCGCCTCACGACACATCCGCCACAACATCACCTCTGCCTCACAACACATCCGCCACAACATCACCTCTGCCTCACGACACATCCGCCACAACATCACCTCCGCCTCACAACACATCCGCCACAACATCACCTCCGCCTCACGACACATCCGCCACAACATCACCTCCGCCTCACGACACATCCGCCACAACATCACCTCTGCCTCACAACACATCCGCCACAACATCACCTCTGCCTCACGACACATCCGCCACAACATCACCTCCGCCTCACGACACATCCGCCACAACATCACCTCTGCCTCACAACATCCGCCACAACATCACCTCCGCCTCACAACACATCCGCCACAACATCACCTCCGCCTCACAACACTCGCCACAACATCACCTCCGCCTCACAACACTCGCCACAACATCACCTCCGCCTCACAACACTCGCCACAACATCACCTCCGCCTCACAACACTCGCCACAACATCACCTCCGCCTCACAACACTCGCCACAACATCACCTCCGCCTCACAACACATCCGCCACAACATCACCTCCGCCTCACAACATCCGCCACAACATCACCTCCGCCTCACAACACATCCGCCACAACATCACCTCCGCCTCACAACATCCGCCACAACATCACCTCCGCCTCACAACACATCCGCCACAACATCACCTCCGCCTCACAACACTCGCCACAACATCACCTCCGCCTCACAACACTCGCCACAACATCACCTCCGCCTCACAACACTCGCCACAACATCACCTCCGCCTCACGACACATCCGCCACAACATCACCTCCGCCTCACGACACATCCGCCACAACATCACCTCCGCCTCACAACACATCCGCCACAACATCACCTCCGCCTCACAACACTCGCCACAACATCACCTCCGCCTCACAACACTCGCCACAACATCACCTCCGCCTCACAACACTCGCCACAACATCACCTCCGCCTCACGACACATCCGCCACAACATCACCTCCGCCTCACAACACTCGCCACAACATCACCTCCGCCTCACGACACATCCGCCACAACATCACCTCCGCCTCACAACACTCGCCACAACATCACCTCCGCCTCACAACACTCGCCACAACATCACCTCCGCCTCACAACACTCGCCACATTTAATACACTTTAAGACTGCGCTTCAAAACGTCTCGTGTTTGATGTATTTGTCAGAGACTGAGAGAAGGAAACATGTGGAGGATTATCCCACACGACCCGCGCCAACTGTCGTCTCCTTCACGCTCTAAACTACACTGTCGCCAACAGTACACTGTAACATTAGTACAGTGTAACATTAGTACAGTGTAACGTTAGTACAGTGTAACATTAGTACAGTGTAACATTAGTACAGTGTAACATTAGTACAGTGTAACATTGGTAGAGTGTAACATCAGTACAGTGTAACTTTAGTACAGTGTAACATTGGTACAGTGTAACATTAGTACAGTGTAACATTAGTACAGTGTAACATTGGTAGAGTGTAACATCAGTACAGTGTAACATTAGTACAGTGTAACATTAGTACAGTGTAACATTAGTACAGTGTAACATTAGTACAGTGTAACATTAGTACAGTGTAACATTGGTAGAGTGTAACATCAGTACAGTGTAACATTAGTACAGTGTAACATTAGTACAGTGTAACATTAGTACAGTGTAACATTAGTACAGTGTAACATTAGTACAGTGCAACATTAGTAGTGTAACATTAGTAGTGTAACATTAGTACAGTGTAACATTAGAACAGTGTAACATTAGTACAGTGTAACATTAGAACAGTGTAACATTAGTACAGTGTAACATTAGAACAGTGTAACATTAGAACAGTGTAACATTAGAACAGTGTAACATTAGTACAGTGTAACATTAGTACAGTGTAACATTAGTACAGTGTAAAATTAGTACAGTGTAACATTAGTAGAATGTAACATCAGTACAGTGTAACATTAGTACAGTGTAACATTAGTAGAGTGTAACATCAGTACAGTGTAACATTAGTACAGTGTAACATTAGTACAGTGTAACATTAGTACAGTGTAACATCAGTGCAGTGTAACATCAGTACAGTGTAACATTAGTACAGTGTAACATTAGTACAGTGTAACATTAGTACAGTGTAACATTAGTACAGTGTAACATTAGTACAGTGTAACATTAGTACAGTGTAACATCAGTACAGTGTAACATTAGTACAGTGTAACATTAGTACAGTGTAACATCAGTACAGTGTAACATTAGTACAGTGTAACATTAGTACAGTGTAACATCAGTACAGTGTAACATTAGTAAAGTGTAACATTAGTACAGTGTAACATCAGTACAGTGTAACATTAGTACAGTGTAACATCAGTACAGTGTAACATCAGTACAGTGTAACATTAGTAGAGTGTAACATTAGTAGAGTGTAACATCAGTACAGTGTAACATCAGTACAGTGTAACATTAGTACAGTGTAACATTAGTACAGTGTAACATTAGTACAGTGTAACATCAGTACAGTGTAACATTAGTACAGTGTAACATCAGTACAGTGTAACATCAGTACAGTGTAACATCAGTAGTGTAACATTAGTACAGTGTAACATCAGTACAGTGTAACATTAGTACAGTGTAACATCAGTACAGTGTAACATAGTACAGTGTAACATTAGTACAGTGTAACATTAGTACAGTGTACATTAGTACAGTGTAACATTAGTACAGTGTAACATCAGTACAGTGTAACATCAGTACAGTGTAACATTAGTACAGTGTAACATCAGTACAGTGTAACATTAGTAGTGTAACATTAGTACAGTGTAACATTAGTACAGTGTAACATTAGTACAGTGTAACATTAGTACAGTGTAACATCAGTACAGTGTAACATTAGTACAGTGTAACATTAGTACAGTGTAACATTAGTACAGTGTAACATTAGTACAGTGTAGCATCAGTACAGTGTAACATTAGTAGTGTAGCATTAGTACAGTGTAACATTAGTACAGTGTAACATTAGTACAGTGTAACATTAGTACAGTGTAACATTAGTACAGTGTAGTAGATCAGTGTAACATTAGTACAGTGTAGCATCAGTACAGTGTAACATTAGTACAGTGTAGCATTAGTACAGTGTAACATTAGTACAGTGTAACATCAGTACAGTGTAACATTAGTACAGTGTAGCATTAGTACAGTGTAACATTTGTACAGTGTAACATCAGTTCAGTGTAACATTAGTACAGTGTAGCATCAGTACAGTGTAACATTAGTACAGTGTAATATCAGTACAGTGTAACATTAGTACAGTGTAACATTAGTACAGTGTAGCATTAGTACAGTGTAACATTAGTACAGTGTAACATCAGTACAGTGTAACATTAGTACAGTGTAACATTAGTACAGTGTAACATTAGTACAGTGTAGCATTAGCACAGTGTAACATCAGTACAGTGTAACATTAGTACAGTGTAACATTAGTACAGTGTAATATCAGTACAGTACAACATTAGTACAGTGTAACATTAGTACAGTGTAACATTAGTACAGTACAACATTAGTACAGTGTAGCATCAGTACAGTGTAACATTAGTATAGTGTAATATCAGTAAGTACAACATTAGTACAGTGTAACATCAGTACAGTGTAACATTAGTACAGTGTAACATTAGTACAGTGTAACAATAGTACAGTGTAATATCAGTACAGTACAACATTAGTACAGTGTAACAGTACAGTGTAACATTAGTACAGTGTAATATCAGTACAGTGTAACAGAACAGTGTAACATTAGCACAGTGTAACATCAGTACAGTGTAACATTAGTACAGTGTAACATCAGTACAGTGTAACATTAGTACAGTGTAACATCAGTATAGTGTAACATCAGTACAGTGTAACATCAGTACAGTGTAACATCAGTACAGTGTAACATCAGTTCAGTGTAACATCAGTTCAGTGTAACATTAGTTCAGTGTAACATCAGTACAGTAACAATAATACTGTGTAAAGTTAGGTACTGGGACAGTGTGGACAATTAGGTACTGGGACAGTGTGGACAGTTACACTCGGGTACACTGTCCATTAAGAGGTGTGATGTCCCTGTGTGGTGCTGGACTTAATTAGTACAGTGTAATGTACTAATGTCGTAAGTCCACGTCGTAAGACCACACACGTCGTAAGACCACAAACGTCGTAAGACACACGCACGTCGTAAGACACACGCACGTCGTAAGACCACACACGTCGTAAAACCACACACGTCGTAAGACACACGCACGTCGTAAGACACACGCACGTCGTAAGACACACGCACGTCGTAAGACACACGCACGTCGTAAGACCACACACGTCGTAAGACACATACACGTCGTAAGACCACACACGTCGTAAGACCACACACGTCGTAAGACCACACACGTCGTAAGACACACGCACGTCGTAAGACCACACACGTCGTAAGACCACACACGTCGTTAGACCACACACGTCGTAAGACACACACGTCGTAAGAGCACAATCGTCGTAAGACACACGCACGTCGTAAGACCACACACGTCGTAAAACCACACACGTCGTAAGACCACACACGTCGTAAAACACACACACGTCGTAAGACCACACACGTCGTAAGACCACACACGTCGTAAGACCACACACGTCGTAAGACACACGCACGTCGTAAGAGCACACACGTCGTAAGACACACACACGTCGTAAGAGCACACACGTCGTAAGACCACACACATCGTAAGACCACACACGTCGTAAGACCACACACGTCGTAAGACCACACACGTCGTAAGACACACACGTCGTAAGAGCACAATCGTCGTGAGACCACACGCGTCGTAAACCACACACGTCGTAAGACCACACACGTCGTAAGACACACACACGTCGTAAGAGCACAATCGTCGTAAGACACACGCACGTCGTAACACACACACACACGTCGTAAGACACACACACGTCGTAAGACACACGCACGTCGTAAGACACACGCACGTCGTAAGACACACGCACGTCGTAAGACCACACACGTCGTAAAACACACGCACGTCGTAAGACACACGCACGTCGTAAGACACACACACGTCGTAAGACACACGCACGTCGTAAGACACACACGTCGTAAGACACACGCACGTCGTAAGACACACGCACGTCGTAAGACCACACACGTCGTAAGACACACGCACGTCGTAAGACACACGCACGTCGTAAGACACACGCACGTCGTAAGACACACGCACGTCGTAAGACACACGCTCGTCGTAAGACACACGCTCGTTGTAAGAGCACACACGTCGTAAGAGCACACATGTCGTAAGATACACGCACGTCGTAAGAGCACACACACGTCGTAAGACACACGCACGTCGTAAGACACACGCACGTCGTAAGACACACGCACGTCGTAAGACACAGGCACGTCGTAAGACCACACACGTCGTAAGACACACGCACGTCGTAAGACCACACACGTCGTAAGACACACGCACGTCGTAAGAGCACACACGTCGTAAGACACACGCACGTCGTAAGAGCACACACGTTGTAAGACACACGCACGTCGTAAGAGCACACACGTCGTAAGACACACGCACGTCGTAAGAGCACACACGTCGTAAGACACACGCACGTCGTAAGACCACACACGTCGTAAGACACACGCACGTCGTAAGAGCACACACGTCGTAAGAGCACACACGTCGTAAGACACACGCACGTCGTAAGACCACACACGTCGTAAGACACACGCACGTCGTAAGACCACACACGTCGTAAGACACACGCTCGTTGTAAGAGCTAACACGTCGTAAGATACACGCACGTCGTAAGAGCACACACGTCGTAAGACACACGTCGTAAGACACACGCACGTCGTAAGACCACACACATCGTAAGACCACACACGTCGTAAGACCACACACGTCGTAAGACCACACACGTCGTAAGACACACACGTCGTAAGAGCACAATCGTCGTGAGACCACACGCGTCGTAAAACCACACACGTCGTAAGACCACACACGTCGTAAGACACACACACGTCGTAAGAGCACAATCGTCGTAAGACACACGCACGTCGTAACACACACACACACGTCGTAACACACACACACGTCGTAAGACACACGAACGTCGTAAGACACACGCACGTCGTAAGACACACGCACGTCGTAAGACCACACATGTCGTAAAACACACGCACGTCGTAAGACACACGCACGTCGTAAGACACACACACGTCGTAAGACACACGCACGTCGTAAGACACACACGTCGTAAGACACACGCACGTCGTAAGACACACACGTCGTAAGACACACGCACGTCGTAAGACACACGCACGTCGTAAGACCACACACGTCTTAAGACACGCGCACGTCGTAAGACACACGCACGTCGTAAGACACACGCACGTCGTAAGACACACGCACGTCGTAAGACACACGCACGTCGTAAGACACACGCTCGTGTAAGAGCACACACGTCGTAAGAGCACACACGTCGTAAGATACACGCACGTCGTAAGAGCACACACACGTCGTAAGACACACGCACGTCGTAAGACACACGCACGTCGTAAGACACACGCACGTCGTAAGACACAGGCACGTCGTAAGACCACACACGTCGTAAGACACACGCACGTCGTAAGACCACACACGTCGTAAGACACACGCACGTCGTAAGAGCACACACGTCGTAAGACACACGCACGTCGTAAGAGCACACACGTTGTAAGACACACGCACGTCGTAAGAGCACACACGTCGTAAGACACACGCACGTCGTAAGAGCACACACGTCGTAAGACACACGCACGTCGTAAGACCACACACGTCGTAAGACACACGCACGTCGTAAGAGCACACACGTCGTAAGAGCACACACGTCGTAAGACACACGCACGTCGTAAGACCACACACGTCGTAAGACACACGCACGTCGTAAGACCACACACGTCGTAAGACACACGCTCGTTGTAAGAGCACACACGTCGTAAGATACACGCACGTCGTAAGAGCACACACGTCGTAAGACACACGCACGTCGTAAGACACACGCACGTCGTAAGACACACGCACGTCGTAAGACACAGGCACGTCGTAAGAGCACACACGTCGTAAGACACACGCACGTCGTAAGACCACACACGTCGTAAGACACACGCACGTCGTAAGAGCGCACACGTCGTAAGACACACGCACGTCGTAAGAGCACACACGTCGTAAGACACACGCACGTCGTAAGAGCACACACGTCGTAAGACACACGCACGTCGTAAGAGCACACACGTCGTAAGACACACGCACGTCGTAAGAGCACACAAGTCGTAAGACACACGCACGTCGTAAGACCACACACGTCGTAAGACACACGCACGTCGTAAGAGCACACACGTCGTAAGAGCACACACGTCGTAAGACACACGCACGTCGTAAGACCACACACGTCGTAAGACACACGCACGTCGTAAGACACACGCTCGTCGTAAGACACGCTCGTTGTAAGAGCACACACGTCGTAAGATACACGCACGTCGTAAGAGCACACACGTCGTAAGACACACGCACGTCGTAAGACACACGCACGTCGTAAGACACACGCACGTCGTAAGACACACACACGTCGTAAGACACACGCACGTCGTAAGAGCACACACGTCGTAAGACACACGCACGTCGTAAGACCACACACGTCGTAAGACACACGCACGTCGTAAGAGCACACACGTCGTAAGACACACGCACGTCGTAAGAGCACACACGTCGTAAGACACACGCACGTCGTAAGACCACACACGTCGTAAGACACATGCACGTCGTAAGACCACACACGTCGTAAGACACACGCACGTCGTTAGACCACACACGTCGTAAGACACACGCACGTCGTAAGACCACACACGTCGTAAGACACACGCACGTCGTAAGACCACACACGTCGTAAGACACACGCACGTCGTAAGACCACACACGTCGTAAGACACACACACGTCGTAAGACCACACACGTCGTAAGACACACGCATGTCGTAAGACACACGCACGTCGTAAGACCACACACGTCGTAAGACACACGCACGTCGTAAGAGCACACACGTTGTAAGAGCACACACGTCGTAAGACACACGCACGTCGTAAGACCACACACGTCGTAAGACACACGCACGTCGTAAGACACACACACGTCGTAAGACCACACACGTCGTAAGACACACGCACGTCGTAAGAGCAGAGGCAGAAGGGGGAGGTGATGGAGCAGCTCCCGCTCCTACCGTGTACACTCGTGTACACTCGTGTACACTCACACGTCTCCAGGTGTACACTTCCCCCTCTCAGTACTGCCACACCTCGCCCAAGTGAATAACAAGATTTTTTCCACATATGTAGGTATTTTAACATGTATGTGGAGCCTCCCGAGACAACATGAAGGGAAGTACAGTGTGTCAAGAACTACCTATGTCGTGCTCAAGTCTCCATCATACAGGAGGGTAGTCATACAGGGCCACATGTTCAATAGCTTGCACTGGCAAGTTTTAGATGCACTACGAGGATATCTTCAAGAACACGAGAGTTAATAAAGTAATTGCAAAGCTCCAGGTACCTCATGCCAACGGGTCTGAATGGTCTGATAACTGGGCGTTCGGTGATGTAGTGCGGGAGGTCATGCCGCAGTTCCTGCTCACAGAGTGTGCACCTGGAGTGCTCAGGAGTGGGCAGCACGCCACCTGTAGCAACCTGCCACAGGTAACGGTAACACAACCTGATCCTGGCAACCACTGTGTCGCAGTCACCAATTACCTTGTCTTGGAACATAGAAAGTCTACGGAAAAAGAACCACAAGTTTACTTGGGAAACCTTGTCACTCGCAAGAAAAGCTGTTTCAGAATAATATTTACAAATCCATGAGAGATAATTAGCCAACTACTCCCTCCAGCGTGATGGTTGTGACTGGCCATATATGTGGCCAAGCTTAAGGTACATGAAACTGAACAACAGGAATATACTAGTGGTCAGCTAGATGCTCTTAGCTTCAACTAGTCAAGAACTTAGTTTATATAAAACTTTATAACATTACTACACTAGTCTGCAGTTAAAATTCATCTACGTTAACGTGGTTAAGTTGCAATCAATGTGAACTTTATTCAAACTTTAACCTCACTATGGACCATCGATCTCAGAGTCAACATGACTCAACGGAGTTACAGTCAACAGAACTCACTCACATGACTCAGTCCCTCGTGGGGAGAGTCACTCTCAGTATTTCACTGAATAAAAGTTAAAGTCTGTAAATGTGTTGACAAACAACCAATGCTTCAAGTAACTCTACGGTAACTTCAACCCACCAACTACTTCAACCCACCAGCAGTACCCACCAACTACTTCAACCCACCAGCAGTACCCACCAACTACTTCAACTCACCAGCAGTACCCACCAACTACTTCAACTCACCAGCAGTACCCACCAACTACTTCAACTCACCAGCAGTACCCACCAACTACTTCAACTCACCAGCAGTACCCACCAACTACTTCAACTCACCAGCAGTACCCACCAACTACTTCAACTCACCAGCAGTACCCACCAACTACTTCATCTCACCAGCAGTACCCACCAACTACTTCAACTCACCAGCAGTACCCACCAACTACTTCAACTCACCAGCAGTACCCACCAACTACTTCAACTCACCAGCAGTACCCACCAACTACTTCAACTCACCAGCAGTACCCACCAACTACTTCAACTCACCAGCAGTACCCACCAACTACTTCAACTCACCAGCAGTACCCACCAACTACTTCAACTCACCAGCAGTACCCACCAACTACTTCAACTCACCAGCAGTACCCACCAACTACTTCAACTCACCAGCAGTACCCACCAACTACTTCAACTCACCAGCAGTACCCACCAACTACTTCAACCCCACCAGAAGTACCCACCAACTACTTCAACCCCACCAGAAGTACCCACCAACTACTTCAACTCACCAGCAGTACCCACCAACTACTTCAACTCACCAGCAGTACCCACCAACTACTTCAACTCACCAGCAGTACCCACCAACTACTTCAACCCCACCAGAAGTACCCACCAACTACTTCAACCCCACCAGAAGTACCCACCAACTACTTCAACCCCACCAGAAGTACCCACCAACTACTTCAACTCACCAGCAGTACCCACCAAGTACTTCAACTCACCAGCAGTACCCACCAAGTACTTCAACTCACCAGCAGTACCCACCAAGTACTTCAACCCACCAGGAAAACGGGAATGTTCTCAAATATAAATTAATATTATAATATATTAGCATATTATGCAAATATAGGCATAGGTTAGGTTAGGTGTTTAGGTTCTGTTGGCGATTATTTGTAGTCAACCCGTCCTCGACTCAAGTCCATTACATTCAGCGGTCAACCCCACAGACTCATTCATAAATTTTAACATGCTGTTCATTCAAAACGGGAATTTTCTCAAGTATAAATTAATATTATAATATATTAGCATATTGTGTATAAATAGGCATAGGTTAGGTTAGGTTAGGTGTTTAGGTTCTGCTGGCGATTATTTGTATTTGTAGTACGTGGTTGAAGCATTTATAGCAACCCGTCCTCGACTCAAGTCCATTACATTCAGCGGTCAACCCCACAGACGCATTCATAAATTTTAACATGCTGTTCATTCAAAACGGGAATTTTCTCAAGTATAAATTAATATTATAATATATTGGCATATTGTGTATATATAGGCATAGGTTAGGTTAGGTTAGGTGTTTAGGTTCTGTTGGCGATTATTTGTATTTGTAGTACGTGGGTGAAGCATTTATAGCGTTGTGGTTCGAACAAAATTCGTCAGTGAAGCACTTGTTCCGGATATGTTCGAACGCCAGCAGTTGTGAGTCATATGTAAACCGCTTTTCATTCATAAACAGTGGGTTTGACGTGTGCATGGAATCACTTTTGGATCTTTGTTTGGAGGACGGGCTGTTTATAGCGTTGTGGTTCGAACAAAATTCGTCAGTGAAGCACTTGTTCCGGATATGTTCGAACGTCAGCAGTTGTGAGTAGTGTGTAAACCGCTTTTCATTCATAAACAGGGGGTTTGGCGGGTGCATGGAATCACTTTTGGATCTTTGTTTGGAGGACGGGCTGTTGTAGTAGGTGGGTGAAGCATTGACAGCGTTGTGGTTCGAACACCAGTCGTCAGTGAAGCACTTGTTCCGGAAGTGTTCGGACGTCATCAGTTGTGAGTCGTGTGTAAACCGTTTTTCTGTCATAAACAGTGGCTTAGGCGACTGGATTAATGAGCTTGGATCTTTGTATGCGAGAACGGGTTCTATTTAAAGAGATGGGATTCGAACCAGCTCAGGCTAGTCTCGTCCAGGAGTCGACCGAAGCTCAAGACAATTCATCAATTTTAATATATATCGTTTTAAATTTTTTTTTTTCAAAGATAAGGTGATATTATTACATGCTCGAATATGATGATTAGTTAGAGCTTAGTTATGTTAGGTGGTTAGGTCGTGTGAAGTAGTTACACTGGTGCGATGCGTCCACACCACGTAAACAATGACATGCTCCTGGAAAATACCTACGTCATCAATTAGTCCGTCAACACATAGAAAGATGTAAGCTCGTTTATCCAGCCGCCAAACCCCAGCTGTTTATGAATGAAAAGCTGTTTATACACGACTCACAACTGATGACGTCCGAACACTTACGGAACAAGCGCTCACTGACGTCCTCTCAAGTGTTGTGGTGAGAGTAACGGAGCCATGACAAGTGTTACTCAACACATGAACTCCGTAAGTCAACAACAACATCCCCCCCCCACACTGAAGCCCCGGTACTTTAATGATTCGTTGCATGTCTTGCAAGATCCTAGAAGCTCATTGTGGTTATGAGCGGTGAATAAACCAGGGGGGAGTTGCGTGGTGACCGCCGGACAGGTCGGACGTTCCTGAGGTCTCTCTGCTCCTGGCTAGTGTTTACGTTGGGTGATTGCTGGTTTGCCCTGCTGGTGGTGGTTTGCCACTGACAGGGCGACGTTTTCTTAACCATGGAGACGTCTCGCCCTCCAATGAAGAGGACGCTGTCAGCTGGTCTGGCGTTTACGGTTCTGGTGGACCATCCATTGGTTGGTGTCGCCCTGGTGGACGTGCTGCATGTGCAGCTGTCTGACCTGGTGGGCATCCAGCTGCTTCAGGGCAACCGTGCTGTGGTCAAGTTCCGCCTCCAGGCTGCCTTTCAGGTGTTTCTCGAGCGGTGTGAGGGGCGTGTTTACCCTCTCCCTGATACTGCTGGCTCCGTTAAGGTGGTGAATCTTAGTGTCACCTTGACGTCTGTGGCGGTGCATGGTGCCCCCTTCGAATTTCAGGACGACTTTTTAACCTCCTGTTTCGAACGGTTCGGGACAGTGTTAAGTGTTCGTTGGAACAAGGTCGTTGCCAGGCACTGTGTTGGTATGCTTGACGGCTCCCGCACCCTGACGATGTCACTGAGGTGTAGTGTCCTGTCGTCGATGTCCGTGTTGGGTTACATGCTCCGCTGCCAGTACCGGGGTCAACCGCGCACCTGTTATCGGTGTGGTCACGAGGGTCATCTGGCTGCGGCGTGCGACGTGGGAGCAACTGGTCGGGTGCATGTTCTTTGTGCGGAGGATTTTCCGCCCCTGTTGCGTTTGGACGGTTCTGAGGACGGAGTGGGTGCTGTGCCTGAGGCGCCTGATTGCCTGTCTGCTGCTCCGCCTGTTGAGGCGAGTTCTACGGCCCGTGCGACACGTCAGGTGACTGCTGTGGCCCCTGGGGTTGTTGAGCCGGTGTGTGTAGGTGTCGGGCCGTCGCCTGCACTGCGTGTAGTGAAGGGTGTCCCGGTGGAGGTCCATGTCCCGCCCCTGCCTGTGGATGTGATACCGGCTCCCGGGGACGCGGGTTCTGCTGCTTTGGAAGGGGTGCTTCGGCGAGGTGAGGTGCCTGCTGTGCCTGTGTGTGTAGACGACTGTAGTTCTGCTCTTTCCATCCCTTTGCGCGTCGGTGTTCTGAGGCTGTTTCCGTGGATGATGTAGATAGCGTGGGTGATGTGGCCTCTGTGGACTCTTCGGACGGTGCGGGTGTGGCCTGTGTGGATGTAAAGATGGTGGCTGTGCCTGCGGCGGGGCCTGCTGGGAATGGTGTGGTGCGGCCTGTCTCAAAGCGTTCGCGGCGGGCTTGGAGTGTGTCTCCCCTTCGTGGTGTGCCTTGGGAGGAGGTAGGGGAGTATGGGGATCTGGCGTCCCCCGCCGAGGATGATGGTGCTGTGAGGGGCTCCGAAGTCGCTACCTGTGCCCCCCCCCTCCTGCGTCACCTGCTGTTGGATCTCCGCAGTGGGGGGTTGTCCCTGATGATCGGGACCTTGTCTCGTGATGTTGCGGAAAGATGTGCGCTGGGGGCCTCGGCTCCTGTGCCCAGTGGTGGGGTCGATGCCGCGTCTGCATCCCCTGTGGTTCCCCCTCCTTCAATGTTCCGGTCTGGGGGAAGCCTAGTCCCAGCTGCTGGGGTTGTGCCCTGTGGGGTTCCGGCGTTGGGCCCTTATCGGGATGCCCGGGTGCTTCCGATCCCATGGTGCTCGTCCACTATCTGGGTATCGTCGGTGAAGGAGTTTGTTTATAGGGTGCCGGGGTGCCGGATAGGATGTCTCAGCCGAGGGCGCTGCCTGATGGCCGGCTGCCCACCGACCTGTGGGTGATTTGGGAAGCGTACCGCTTGCGCTTTCCGATACGCAAGTTTCCGGAGAAGTATTAGTACCCGCCTTGCGCACACTGCTACTCTGTGTGTGGATCTGCTGCCGCCGTGACCATGACGCCCCGCCCCCCGGTGCGGCGAGTCTTCCCTCTAATGTCCGCCTCTGTTTTTGTCGCCACTCCTCTCTCTACGGCCCATCACATCTACCGCTTTTGACTTTCTTCTCCTCCTAACCGTCAACGCGTCTCCTTACATCTGTCCTGGTGCAGTCATCGGGAGGGTTAACCCTTCATGCAAACTGCACCTATTCTCAAGAAAAAGAAGAAGAAACCAGGGGGGGGGGGGGTGTACGTGAGTCAGTGTTCACTACGGAAATAACCTACACCAACCAGCACATAATAGAGCAAATAAAGGTTGTTTTGCCTGACATTCATACAACCAACCCTGAGGACAGCACACTCCTAGGTGCTCCTCTTGGAAGGAATGCCATCGACGAGGTCCTTGGTAAGAAGATCACTGACCTGAAGAGAATGAACGAGAGGATTGAAGACATCGATGCCCATGATGCACTTTACCTCATCACCAGATGCTTGTCCCTCCCCAGGCTGACCTACTTTCTAAGATGTTCGCCATCTTTCAACAATATTAAATTAGAAGAGTACGACAGCTTGCTGAAATCAACACTAGAAAAAGCCCTCAATCTTTCCCTCAGCAACTCGCAGTGGAAACAGGCCTCCCTTCCTGTCAGACTCGGGGGCCTTGGCGTGCGCACAGCAACACAAATTGCTGTACCAGCGTTCCTGTCCTCTTCAGTGGGGTCTGACAACTTGGTGAAGGAAATCCTACCTGAGCACCTAGTTCAACAGGCATGGGTACATGATCCCAGCTTCACAGACTGCACAACCAAATGGGTCTCTCTCGCAGGACCAGCACCCCAACCACTGCCTTCTGAAGCCCATAAGCAATCCAGCTGGGATCGCCCCATTGCCGACCAAGAAGCTGCAACTTTGCTAGAAGCTGCAACAACACCACATGACACTGCCCGACTTAGAGCGGTAGCAGCTCCCCATGCAGGTGATTTCCTATTAGCAATCCCAATGTTAGCAACCGGCACCCGTCTCACACCGCAGGCCCTCCGAATTGCCGTGGCTCTCCGTCTCGCTGCCCCAATCCACACCGAATATAGGTGTATTTGCGGCGAGGCAGAGGCCGACAGGTACGGACGGCATGGCCTTCTCTGCCAAAGGACAGGAGGATGGCATGCAAGACACGGCGAGGTCAATGACATTATTAAGAGAAGCCTTACCACAGCCGGCTGTCCAGCAGAGAGAGAGCCTCGCTACCTAATGTCCCACAACTCTAATGAGCCTGTCGGTCGCCCAGATGGAATCACGGTGAGCCCCTGGAAGAATGGTAGACAGTTGGTGTGGGACTACACTTGCGTCTCAACTTTAGCCAATACCTATGTTGACTTCAGTGCTACTCAAGCAGGAGGAGCTGCCAATCACTGGGAAGCGGCCAAGTCACGTAAATACAGAGACCTTGCAACCCGTCCTCGCAAATTTAATAAGTCAATATTGACTTATTAGTTGCGTGCATAGGTGACATACTTAACATAATAGTTTCCCTTGAAAATCTTCATAGAAAACACCGACCTTACCTAACCTTGTTAGTATGTTAAAATAAGCATCTTATAGCTTCGTAATTACAATTGTTACTTAACCTATTATAGGTATATGTTAGGTAATAATTGTAATTACGAAGCAATAAGATGCTTGTTTTAACATACTAACAAGGTTAGGTAAGGTCGGTGTTTTCTATGAAGATTTTCAAGGGAAACTATTATGTTAAGTATGTCACCTATGCACATATTTAATAAGTCAATATTGACTTATTAAATTTGCGAGGACGGGTTGGACCTTGAGCACCACTACAATTTTGTCCCCATTGCCTCAGAGACACTTGGTGCCCGGGTAAAAGTGCTGCTAGCTTTTTGAAGGAGTTGGGGTCTAAGCTAATCGAAACAACTAGAGACCCTAGAGCTGCCAGTTTTCTTTTTCAGCGCCTCAGTGTGGCAATCCAGAGAGGAAATGCTCACTGCATCCATGGTTCCTGCCCGCCATCTGAGGAGCTGGAGGAGCTTTTCAACTTGTGACAAGCAGCCTTGTACCCTGCATGTAATCAATACTGTAACTTTTTTGTGTAATGACATTTTCAAATAAAGTTAATAAATATACACACATACCAAAAGAATAGGGATGGTAGGAGAAGAAAATATCAGTGTTCAGTGAGGATCCACAAGGTCTTTTCTGAGTACTCTTTATTTTCTTCTCCGAGGCTATGGGTCCCTACACTTGCACCAGAGGTGGTACCCCTATATATATATATATATATATATATATATATATATATATATATATATATATATATATATATATATATATATATATATATACATATGTCGTACCTAGTAGCCAGAACGCACTTCTCAGCCTACTATGCAAGGCCCGATTTGCCTAATAGGCCAAGTTTTCATGAATTAATTGTTTTTCGACTACCTAACCTACCTAACCTAACCTAACCTAACTTTTTCGGCTACCTAACCTAACCTAACCTATAGAGATAGGTTAGGTTAGGTTAGGTAGGGTTGGTTAGGTTCGGGCATATATCTACGTTAATTTTAACTCCAATAAAAAAAATTGATCTCATACATAATGAAATGGGTAGCTTTATCATTTCATAAGAAAAAAAAACTAGAGAAAATATAATAATTCAGGAAAACTTGGCTTATTAGGCAAATCGGGCCTTGCATAGTAGGCTAAAAAGTGAGTTCTGGCTACTAGGTACGACACATATATATATATATATATATATATATATATATATATATATATATATATATATATATATATATATATATATATATATATATATATATATATATCAGCGAGAGGAAGACTGTGTGTCAGGCTTATTATTATTAGTATCTTTATTGACAAAATTAATTACAATTTTCCGGCTTATACTCCAGAAGCTCCTTAAACTGTGGAGTGGTTGTGGACGGCGCCTTACTTGGCTGGTGTAACACTTAGGGTAATGTTTATGTGGCGGCTTCTCCCACACCAGGTACACCTCCAGGGAGTGTAACTGCACTCACCAAGGAGAAACGCTCTCCTCCTTGCCGCCTGTGGCGTTTTAAGTAGAGTTGTAGTTTACTTATATTAGACACTAAAGTAGGAGCCCAGATTTACTTGGATGAGATATGTAAGCATACCTCTCGCTACTTCCTGAAGTGTGCCAGGCTTAGTAGAGTCTAACTTAACTCTTAAAGGATGCTGTATACACTCCTTAAGTCACTAATTTGTCTTTTTTCTCCCCGGCAGGCGGCGCACATCACGTACCTGACGGAGACTCACGGCATCGTGGTGAAGAAGTGGATGAAGGACTCGCCACCGCCCTATGAGTCTCCCCCGGACTACAACAGTCTCTCGCCGGAGTTGATCATGGACGCTAAGACTCTGCAGGAGCTAGTCACTTCCCCGCCGGCGCCCGCACAGGCCCTCCACAACCCCACCGCCTCCACCCACGCCAGGTCTTCCTCTCCTCTCTGCACCACGCCGCTCTTCAGTCCTTCCTTCTGCGACTCTCCCAGGAGTCTGACTCCTACAGTGCACCAGGAGGGCAAGGTGCTGGGGTTGTACGACCGACCGCCCTCCCCTATGTTTGCCCAGCAACAGTACCCATCATCCACCAACAATCACTATCATCCATCTACGACTACTTATGTAGCTACGACAACGGCACCTGCTACAGTGCCTTCTGCAGTGTACGGGCACCCAGCGCCGTCCCCTCCTGCGTATGAGAGCTTGCGGTTATACCCTCACGATGGAAGCAGAAGAAAAGAGGACAATCAGTGAGAAGTTGTGACCAGAAAGATTAATATATCTGTCAGTAGCAGACAGTATTAGTTCTATACTAGTTAGTGTGTGTGTGTGGGAGACAGACCCGTTATTTAAGCTTTCTCAATCAGTCTGTAGGTTGAAGTTGCTCTGGATTAATATTTAGGATTATGATCGACCGTAATGTTGATGGTGAAGTATCAGAATATGGCCTATGGTGGAGAGGAAGTTTTTAGGAGGTTGCAATTATTTGGCAAAATACATTTGCCTCTAATCCAGCTAAAGTAATAATTTCATGAACTCTAATTAACCGTTTAGACTTCCACCAGCTTTTATCAGGCAAGAAGCGAACACCAAACTATAGGTGTTCCCCCATCGTGCTGTCCCACAGAGCTCCTGAGGAAGCACTACACCCCAAGCTACGTAGAACAGAGCTTTTGAACGGCACTCTAACAACCGGCTTTTTCATACCATTTGATTCGCTTTTGGCATGGAGAAAATTACAAACGATTCTTCAAGAGTAGTTTTGACGTTGATAAAATCTCGTCTTCCCCTCCCTATTGTTGTTATTATTAATTCCTGTTTTTACTGGGGGACCTCGACTAGCGGAGTGGGCTTCACTACCCGCAACTGTCATCCCTCAACACTGGACCCTAAACTGATAATTGGCCCTCCCGATCGACTCTCACTCGACCTTAAACCACAAATGGCACTGCCGACTAAATAATACCCGACCCTTCAACCATGGCTCATCCCTCAACCCCAGACCAGCTAAAACTGAACCTTTCGATCATAACTAATCCTCCCGACCAGCAACCTGGACCCTCCCGACCACCACACTGACCTTCCCGACCAGCCCACACTGGACCCCCCCCCCCCCTACCAGCCAACACTGGACCCTCCCGACCAGCCAACACTGGACCCTCCCGACCAGCCAACACTGGACCCCCCCCCCCGACCAGCCAACACTGGACCCTCCCGACCAGCCACACTGGACCCTCCGACCAGCCACACTGACCCTCCCGACCAGCCAACACTGGACCCTCCCCACCAGACCGCCAACCTGGACCCTCCCGACCAGCCAACACTGGACCCCCCGACCAGCCAACACTGGACCCTCCCGACCAGCCAACACTGGACCCTCCCGACCAGCCAACACTGGACCCCCCCGACCAGCCAACACTGGACCCTCCCGACCAGCCAACACTGGACCCTCCCGACCAGCCAACACTGGACCCTACCGACCAGCCAACACTGGACCCTCCCCGACCACCAACACTGGACCCTCCCGCCAGCAGCCAACACTGGACCTTCCCGACCAGCCCACTGGACCCTCCCGACCAGCCAACCACTGGACCCTCCCGACCAACCAACACTGGACCCTCCCGACCAACAACACTGGACCCTCCCGACCAACCAACACTGGACCCTCCCCGACCAACCAACCTGGACCCTCCCGACCAACCAACACTGGACCTTCCCGACCACCAACACTGGACCTCCCGACCAACCACACTGGACCCTACCGACCAACCAGTCTTCCGTATCATGGTGGTCCTGGTACCATTACACATTATAAGAACACATTAATCATTTCTTATGGCCCCTAAGCACCCGCGGAGCTCAGAAATTGCTCGCTCGAGGGCATATATATATATATATAATATATATATATATATATATATATACTATATATATATATATATATCTATGTAGATATATATATATGTATAATATATTATATATATATATATTATATATTATATATTAGATATATTATATATATATATGTATATATATATATATATGGATAATATATTATATATATATATATATATATATATATATATATATATATATATATATATATAGCCAACATATCGTGAACAATAACATTTCATTCACGTGGACAATGGGAGGCTCAAACTGCCGACCACATAGACTGAGTGACCCACCCTCCCTCACAGCCTCTCTGCATCCATCCGTCTCTCTGTCCATCTGCCTCAGTTTTGCTACTTCACCATACTGGAACCTCCGTCCATGGTGTGATTACTATATAAGAGAACCCCGGTGCCGCTCTCCAGGTGGTAAAGCACCGATGAAAGGGACCAGCTGCTCAAGGTTTAACCCCGTGTTTTTGGCCACAAAAAAAAATGCGTAGAAAGGACTCCAAGCCAGGTTGGCAAACGCCGATACCGTGAAACAATTACTTACTGGCAATGAAATCCTGACGAATCTGTGCCTGGTGGACCACGTACTGCTTGGCGTTCCCGTTTGCCTCCCCCAGCACAAGACGCCTTAGAGCACCGCCGGCAGCCCTACCTTCGCCAGGCTTCGCTTATCAACATTAATTCTTATTGGTACTGGTCATGTCTTCAGCGCCGGTGATTGAACCCCCTTCCGTGTCCCTTCGAGTTTAGCTCTGGGCAGGAGAGTGGTACAGGTACTCGGTACACCTCAAGTACCCCCAGCATGGTACTTGAATAGTACACTCAAGCCCCTCCCCCCCCCCCCTCCCTCCTTTTCCCTTCTTACTGATTCGATGTATCGTCTTGAGTGAGACACTTAGTATGACTTCGAGGGACTCACGAGCACAGATTCATAGGCTTAAGTGTTCTTGATAACTCGTGGAATTGATACTCTGAAACGACTTGTGGTATTGNCCACCACCACAACAACATATGGTACAGGTTCCTCCACCACCACATATGGTACAGGTTCCACCACCACCACCACATATGGTACAGGTTCCTCCACCACCACATATGGTACTGGTTCCACCACCACATATGGTACTGGTTCCACCACCACCACCACATATTGTACAGGTTCCACCACCACAACATATGGTACAGGTTCCACCAGCACCACAACATATGGTAAAGGTCCACCACCACCACATATGGTACAGGTTCCACCCCCACCACCACATATGGTACAGGTTCCACCACCCACCACATATGGTACAGGTTCCACCACCACCACCACAAATGGTACAGGTTCCACCACCACCACCACATATGGTACAGGTTCCACCACCACATATGGTGCAGGTTCCACCACCACCACCACATATGGTACAGGTTCCACCACCACATATGGTACAGGTTCCACCACCACCACCACATATGGTACAGGTTCCACCACCACCACCACATATGGTACAGGTTCCACCACCCACTACATATGGTACAGGTTCCACAACAACCACCACATATGGTACAGGTTCCACCACCACCACCACATATGGTACAGGTTCCACCACCACCACCACATATGGTACAGGTTCCACCACCCACCACATATGGTACAGGTTCCACCACCACCACAACATTTGGTACAGGTTCCACCACTACCACATATGGTACAGGTTCCACCAGCACCACAACATATGGTACAGGTTCCACCACAAAACATATGGTACAGGTTCCACCACCACAACATATGGTACAGGTTCCACCACAACATATGGTACAGGTTCCACCACAACATATGGTACAGGTTCCACCACCACCACAACATATGATACAGGTTCCACCACCACCACATACGGTACAGGTTCCACCACCAAATATGGTACAGGTTCCACCACCACATATGGTACAGGTTCCATCACCACATATGGTACAGGTTCCACCACCACCACAACATATGGTACAGGTTCCACCACCACCACAACATATGGTTCAGGTTCCACCACTACCACATATGGTACAGGTTCCACCACCACCACATATGGTACAGGTTCCACCACCACCACATATGGTACAGGTTCCACCACCACAACATATGGTACAGGTTCCACCACCACCACATATGGTACAGGACCACTACCACCACATATGGTACAGGTTCCACCACCACCACATATGGTACAGGTTCCACCACCACCACATATGGTACAGGTTCCACCACCACAACATATGGTACAGGTTCCACCACCACATATGGTACAGGTTCCACCACCACCACAACATATGGTATAGGTTCCACCACCACCACAACATATGGTACAGGTTCCACCACCAAACATATGGTACAGGTTCCACCACCACATATGGTACAGGTTCCAACCACCACCAACATATGGTACAGGTTCCACCACCACATATGGTACAGGTTCCACCACCACATATGGTACAGGTTCCACCACCACCACAACATATGGTACAGGTTCCACCACCACCACAACATATGGTACAGGTTCCACCACCACAACATATGGTACAGGTTCCACCACCACATATGGTACAGGTTCCAACACCACCACAAATATGGTACAGGTTCCACCACCAAAACATATGGTACAGGTTCCACCACCATATATGGGACAGGTTCCAACACCACAACATATTGTACAGGTTCCAACACCACCACAATATATAGTACAGGTTCCACCACCACATATGGTACAGGTTCCACCACTCACCACATATGGTACAGGTTGCACCACCACCACATATGGTACAGGTTCCACCACCACCACCACATATGGTACAGGTTCCACCACCACCACAACATATGGTACAGGTTCCACCACCACCACATATGGTACAGGTTTCACCACCACTAATGGTACAGGTTCCACCACCACATATGGTACAGGTTCCACCACCACATATGGTACAGGCTCCACCACCACATATGGTACAGGTTCCACCACCACGACATCATATGGTACAGGATCCACCACCACAACATATGGTACAGGTTCCAGCACCACTACATATGGTACAGGTTCCACCACCACCACATAAGGTACAGGTTCCACCACCACACATATGGTACAGGTTCCACCACCACAACATATGGTACAGGTTCCATCACCACCACATATGGTACAGGTTCCACCACCACCACATATGGTGCAGATTCCACCACCACCACATATGGTACAGGTTCCACCACCACCACATATGGTACAGGTTCCACCATTACAACATATGGTACAGGTTCCACCACCACATATGGTACAGGTTCCACCACCACCACAACATATGGTACAGGTTCCACCACCACAACATATGTTACAGGTTCCACCACCACATATGGTACAGGTTCCAACACTATCACAACATATGGTACAGGTTCCACCACCACATATGGTACAGGTTTCAACACCACCACAATATATGGTACAGGTTCCACCACCACCACAACATATGGTACAGGTTCCACCACCACAACTTATGGTACAGGTTCCACCTCCACCACCACATATGGTACAGGTTCCAACACCACCACAATATGGTACAGGTTCCACCACCACATATGGTACAGGTTCCACCACCACATATGGTACAGGTTCCACCACCACCACAATATATGGTACAGGTTCCACCACCACCACACCATATGGTACAGGTTCCACCACCACTACCACATATGGTACAGGTTCCACCACCACCCCCACATATGGTACAGGTTCCACCACAACCACCACATATGGTACAGGTTCCACCACCCACCACATATGGTACAGGTTCCACCTCCACCACCACCACATATGGTACAGGTTCTACCACCACCACCACATATGGTACAGGTTCCACCACCACCACCACATATGGTACAGGTTCCACCACCCACCACATATGGTACAGGTTCCACCACCACCACAACATATGGTACAGGTTCCACCACCACCACCACACATATGGTACAGGTTCCACCAGCAACACAACATATGGTACAGGTTCCACCACCACAACATATGGTACAGGTTCCACCACCACAACATATGGTACAGGTTCCACCACCACAACATATGGTACAGGTTCCACCACCACAACATATGGTACAGGTTCCACCACCACAACATATGGTACAGGTTCCACCACAACATATGGTACAGGTTCCACCACCACCACATATGGTACAGGTTCCACCACCACATATGGTACAGGTTCCACCACCACATATGGTACAGGTTCCACCACCACAACATATGGTACAGGTTCCACCACCACAACATATGGTACAGGTTCCCACCACCACCACATATGGTACAGGTTCCACCACCACCACATATGGTACAGGTTCCACCACCACCACATATGGTACAGGTTCCACCACCACAACATATGGTACAGGTTCCACCACCCCACATATGGTACAGGTTCCACCACCACAACATATGGTACAGGTTCCACCACCACCACATATGGTACAGGTTCCACCACCACCACATATGGTACAGGTTCCACCACCACAACATATGGTACAGGTTCCACCACCCCCACATATGGTACAGGTTCCACCACCACAACATATGGTACAGGTTCCACCACCACAACATATGGTACAGGTTCCACCACCACCACATATGGTACAGGTTCCACCACCACAACATATGGTACAGGTTCCACCACCACCACATATGGTACAGGTTCCACCACCACCACATATGGTACAGGTTCCACCACCACAACATATGGTACAGGTTCCTCCACCACCACATATGGTACAGGTTCCACCACCACCACCACATATGGTACAGGTTCCTCCACCACCACATATGGTACAGGTTCCACCACCACCACCACATATGGTACAGGTTCCACAACCACAACATATGGTACAGGTTCCACCAGCACCACAACATATGGTAAAGGTTCCACCACCACCACATATGGTACAGGTTCCACCCCCACCACACATATGGTACAGGTTCCACCACCACCACATATGGTACAGGTTCCACCACCACCACCACAATGGTACAGGTTCCACCACCACCACCACATATGGTACAGGTTCCACCACCACCACCACATATGGTACAGGTTCCACCACCACCACCACATATGGTACAGGTTCCACCACCACAACATATGGTACAGGTTCCACCACCACAACATATGGTACAGGTTTCACCACCACAACATATGGTACAGGTTCCACCACCACATATGGTGCAGGTTCCACCACCACCACCACATATGGTACAGGTTCCACCACCACCACCACATATGGTACAGGTTCCACCACCACCACCACATATGGTACAGGTTCCACCACCACTACATATGGTACAGGTTCCACCACCACCACCACATATGGTACAGGTTCCACCACCACCACCACATATGGTACAGGTTCCACCACCACCACATATGGTACAGGTTCCAC
Organism: Procambarus virginalis; assembly: GCA_020271785.1. Classification (NCBI taxonomy): domain Eukaryota; kingdom Metazoa; phylum Arthropoda; class Malacostraca; order Decapoda; family Cambaridae; genus Procambarus; species Procambarus virginalis. Next base: position 44,048 of record WNGS01009997.1, on the reverse strand, counting down.
CACCACCACATATAGTACAGGTTCCACCACCACCACACATTTGGTACAGGTTCCACCACTACCACATATGGTACAGGTTCCACCAGCACCACAACATATGGTACAGGTTCCTCCACCACAACATATGGTACAGGTTCCACCACCACAACATATGGTACAGGTTCCACCACAACATATGGTACAGGTTCCACCACAACATATGGTACAGGTTCCACCACCACAACATATGGTACAGGTTCCACCACCACCACATATGGTACAGGTTCCACCACCACATATGGTACAGGTTCCACCACCACACATATGGTACAGGTTCCACCCACATATGGTACAGGTTCCACCACCACCCAACATATGGTACAGGTTCCACCACCACCACACATATGGTACAGGTTCCACCAGTACCACATATGGTACAGGTTCCACCACCACCACATATGGTACAGGTTCCACCACCACCACATATGGTACAGGTTCCACCACCACAACATATGGTACAGGTTCCACCACCACCACATATGGTACAGGTTCCACTACCACCACATATGGTACAGGTTCCACCACCACCACATATGGTACAGGTTCCACCACCACCACATATGGTACAGGTTCCACCACCACAACAAATGGTACAGGTTCCACCACCACATATGNGTGTATGTGGCAGGTGAGTATGTGGCAGGTGTGTATGTGGCAGGTGAGTATGTGGCAGGTGTGTATGTGGCAGGTGTGTATGAGGCAGGTGTGTATGTCGCAGTGTGTATGTGGCAGGTGTGTATGTGGCAGGTGTGTATGTGGCAGGTGTGTATGGCAGGTGTGTATGTGGCAGGTGTGTATGTGGCAGGTGTGTATGTGGCAGGTGGTATGTGGCAGGTGTGTATGTGACAGGTGTGTATGGCAGGTGTGTATGTGGCAGGTGTGTATGTGACAGGTGTGTATGGCAGGTGTGTATGTGGCAGGTGTGTATGTGGCAGGTGTGTATGGCAGGTGTGTATGTGGCAGGTGTGTATGTGACAGGTGTGTATGGCAGGTGTGTATGTGGCAGGTGTGTATGTGACAGGTGTGTATGTGGCAGGTGTGTATGTGGAAGGTGTGTATGTGGCAGGTGTGTATGGCAGGTGTGTATGTGGCAGGAGTGAATGTGACAGGTGTGTATGTGGCAGGTGTGTATGTGGCAGGTGTGTATGCAGGTGTGTATGTGGCAGGTGTGTATGTGGCAGGTGTGTATGGCAGGTGTGTATGTGGCAGGTGTGTATGTGACAGGTGTGTATGTGGCAGGGTGTATGTGGCAGGTGTATGTGGCAGGTGTGTATGGCAGGTGTGTATGTGGCAGGTGTGTATGTGACAGGTGTGTATGTGGCAGGTGTGTATGTGGCAGGTGTGTATGTGGCAGGTGTGTATGGCAGGTGTGTATGTGGCAGGTGTGTATGTGGCAGGTGTGTATGTGGCAGGTGTGTATGTGGCAGGTGTGTATGTGGCAGGTGTGTATGTGACAGGTGTGTATGTGGCAGGTGTGTATGTGACAGGTGTGTATGTGGCAGGTGGTATGTGGCAGGTGTGTATGTGGCAGGGTGTATGGCAGGTGTGTATGTGGCACACCATTGTTGCTCTGCCAGGAGAAAAGTTTGGTCTCACTCCTCTTATTACACAAAAATTCGCCTTGAAGCAGGAACTACGGCCATTAATGTACCAGCATATCGTCTACCACATTCTCAGGGAGCAGAAGCTGATAGACTCATAGAGGAAACATTCTCAGAGAGCAGAAGCTGATAGACTCATAGAGGAAACATTTCAGGGAGCAGAAGCTGATAGACTCATAGAGGAAACATTCTCAGAGAGCAGAAGCTGATAGACTCATAGAGGAAACATTCTCAGAGAGCAGAAGCTGATAGACTCATAGAGGAAACATTCTCAGAGAGCAGAAGCTGATAGACTCATAGAGGAAACATTCTCAGAGAGCAGAAGCTGATAGACTCATAGAGGAAACATTCTCAGAGAGCAGAAGCTGATAGACTCATAGAGGAAACATTCTCAGAGAGCAGAAGCTGATAGACTCATAGAGGAAACATTCTCAGAGAGCAGAAGCTGATAGACTCATAGAGGAAACATTCTCAGAGAGCAGAAGCTGATAGACTCATAGAGGAAACATTCTCAGAGAGCAGAAGCTGATAGACTCATAGAGGAAACATTCTCAGAGAGCAGAAGCTGATAGACTCATAGAGGAAACATTCTCAGAGAGCAGAAGCTGATAGACTCATAGAGGAAACATTCTCAGGGAGCAGAAGCTGATAGACTCATAGAGGAAACATTCTCAGGGAGCAGAAGCTGATAGACTCATAGAGGAAACATTCTCAGAGAGCAGAAGCTGATAGACTCATAGAGGAAACATTCTCAGGGAGCAGAAGCTGATAGACTCATAGAGGAAACATTCTCAGAGAGCAGAAGCTGATAGACTCATAGAGGAAACATTCTCAGAGAGCAGAAGCTGATAGACTCATAGAGGAAACATTCTCAGGGAGCAGAAGCTGATAGACTCATAGAGGAAACATTCTCAGAGAGCAGAAGCTGATAGACTCATAGAGGAAACATTCTCAGAGAGCAGAAGCTGATAGACTCATAGAGGAAACATTCTCAGAGAGCAGAAGCTGATAGACTCATAGAGGAAACATTCTCAGAGAGCAGAAGCTGATAGACTCATAGAGGAAAACATCTCAGAGAGCAGAAGCTGATAGACTCATAGAGGAAACATTCTCAGGGAGCAGAAGCTGATAGACTCATAGAGGAAATGCTACAGTGTGATGTAATTGAGTCGAGTAATTCGCCGTGGACCGCGCCACTGATTCTTGTACCAAAGCGAGATGGTAATTGAAGACTTGTAATCGATTATCGGAAGCTTAATAGAGTAACTATACCTGATAGTTTCCCACTTCCAGTCCTAAATGATTTATTGCAAAGTATAGGTCGGAACAAAGTATTCTGAACGTTAGATTTGTTGCAGGGATTCTGGCAAATCCCTCTTGATGAGGAAAGTAAACAATTAACAACCTTTAGTACTTCAATGGTCATTTTCATTTTCAAACGAATACCATTTGGTTTGCGGAGTAGTCCAGTAACCTTTTCACGGCTCATGACAAATCTATTTCGTCGATTGATAGGAAGTACACTTCTAGTTTACCTTGATGATCTCATAATCATGTTGCAAGATGTTCAGACTCATTTCCAGAATCTTGAGAAAGTACTCGCAAAGGTCGCAGAAGCCAATTTAAAAATAAAACTTGCAAAATGCTAATTTTAAAAGAAAAGATTAATTCCTAGGTCATACAGTTACACCTTCAGGCATACATTGAATGAATGAAAAATTATTGCTGCCCCGTGATTTTCCAAACGCCTTGTACCGCAGAAGCCGTAAGACAGTTCACAGGTCTTGTAGGATTTTATCGTTCGTTTCTTGCTGAATTTTCTATTATAGCCGCTCCACTTTACAAGTTGCAAAGGAAAGATGAACGCTTTATTTGGGAAGAAGCCCAGGAACAGTCATTCCAAAAACTCAAGGCAGCCTTGATCTCGTCACCTGTCCTTAAGTATCCAGATTTTTCTAAACCTTTTACGTTGGTTACAGATGCTAGTGACATTGGTTAGGTGTTGCATTACTTCAAACAGAAGGTCACAGAGATCACGCAATAGCTTATGCAAGCTGTACATTATCTAAAGAAGAGAAAAATTATAGTGCAACAGAACGAGAAGCATTATCAGTTGTTGGGCTCTTAAACATTTGAGGGATACAATTTATAATTACCCAGTTCATGTTCTTACAGATCACCAACCATTAATTCCTTTGTTCAAAAATAAGAATCCAGTTGAAAAGTTTGCCAGATATTTGTGAACAAAGGAATTAATGGTTGGTGATCTGTAAGAACATGAACTGGGTAATTATAAATTGTATCCCTCAAATGTTTAAGAGCCCAAACAACTGATAATGCTTCTCGTTCTGTTGCACTATAATTTTCTCTTCTTTAGATAATGTACAGCTTGCATAAGCTATTGCGTGATCTCTGTGACCTTCTGTTTGAAGTAATGCAACACCTAACCAATGTCACTAGCATCTGTAACCAACGTAAAAGGTTTAGAAAAATCTGGATACTTAAGGACAGGTGACGAGATCAAGGCTGCCTTGAGTTTTTGGAATGACTGTTCCTGGGCTTCTTCCCAAATAAAGCGTTCATCTTTCCTTTGCAACTTGTAAAGTGGAGCGGCTATAATAGAAAATTCAGCAAGAAACGAACGATAAAATCCTACAAGACCTGTGAACTGTCTTACGGCTTCTGCGGTACAAGGCGTTGGAAAATCACGGGGCAGCAATAATTTTTCATTCATTCAATGTAATGCCTGAAGGTGTAACTGTATGACCTAGGAAATTAATCTTTTCTTTTAAAAATTAGCATTTTGCAAGTTTTATTTTAAATTGGCTTCTGCGAGCTTTGCGAGTACTTTCTCAAGATTCTGGAAATGAGTCTGAACATCTTGCAACATGATTATGAGATCATCAAGGTAAACTAGAAGTGTACTTCCTATCAATCGACGAAATAGATTTGTCATGAGCCGTGAAAAGGTTACTGGACTACTCCGCAAACCAAATGGTATTCGTTTGAAATGAAAATGACCATTGGAAGTACTAAAGGTTGTTAATTGTTTACTTTCCTCATCAAGAGGGATTTGCCAGAATCCCTGCAACAAATCTAACGTTCAGAATACTTTGTTCCGACCTATACTTTGCAATAAATCATTTAGGACTGGAAGTGGGAAACTATCAGGTATAGTTACTCTATTAAGCTTCCGATAATCGATTACAAGTCTTCAATTACCATCTCGCTTTGGTACAAGAATCAGTGGCGCGGTCCACGGCGAATTACTCGACTCAATTACATCACACTGTAGCATTTCCTCTATGAGTCTATCAGCTTCTGCTCCCTGAGAATGTTTCCTCTATGAGTCTATCAGCTTCTGCTCTCTGAGAATGTTTCCTCTATGAGTCTATCAGCTTCTGCTCTCTGAGAATGTTTCCTCTATGAGTCTATCAGCTTCTGCTCTCTGAGAATGTTTCCTCTATGAGTCTATCAGCTTCTGCTCTCTGAGAATGTTTCCTCTATGAGTCTATCAGCTTCTGCTCTCTGAGAATGTTTCCTCTATGAGTCTATCAGCTTCTGCTCCCTGAGAATGTTTCCTCTATGAGTCTATCAGCTTCTGCTCTCTGAGAATGTTTCCTCTATGAGTCTATCAGCTTCTGCTCTCTGAGAATGTTTCCTCTATGAGTCTATCAGCTTCTGCTCCCTGAGAATGTTTCCTCTATGAGTCTATCAGCTTCTGCTCTCTGAGAATGTTTCCTCTATGAGTCTATCAGCTTCTGCTCCCTGAGAATGTTTCCTCTATGAGTCTATCAGCTTCTGCTCCCTGAGAATGTTTCCTCTATGAGTCTATCAGCTTCTGCTCTCTGAGAATGTTTCCTCTATGAGTCTATCAGCTTCTGCTCTCTGAGAATGTTTCCTCTATGAGTCTATCAGCTTCTGCTCTCTGAGAATGTTTCCTCTATGAGTCTATCAGCTTCTGCTCTCTGAGAATGTTTCCTCTATGAGTCTATCAGCTTCTGCTCTCTGAGAATGTTTCCTCTATGAGTCTATCAGCTTCTGCTCTCTGAGAATGTTTCCTCTATGAGTCTATCAGCTTCTGCTCTCTGAGAATGTTTCCTCTATGAGTCTATCAGCTTCTGCTCTCTGAGAATGTTTCCTCTATGAGTCTATCAGCTTCTGCTCTCTGAGAATGTTTCCTCTATGAGTCTATCAGCTTCTGCTCTCTGAGAATGTTTCCTCTATGAGTCTATCAGCTTCTGCTCTCTGAGAATGTTTCCTCTATGAGTCTATCAGCTTCTGCTCCCTGAGAATGTTTCCTCTATGAGTCTATCAGCTTCTGCTCTCTGAGAATGTTTCCTCTATGAGTCTATCAGCTTCTGCTCCCTGAGAATGTGGTAGACGATATGCTGGTACATTAATGGCCGTAGTTCCTGCTTCAAGGCGAAATAATAAGAGGAGTGACCACATTCTCCTGGCAGAGCAACAATGGTGTGCCACATACACACCTGCCATACACACCTGCCACATACACACCTGCCACATACACACCTGCCACATACACACCTGTCACATACACACCTGCCACATACACACCTGTCACATACACACCTGCCACATACACACCTGCCACATACACACCTGCCACATACACACCTGCCACATACACACCTGCCACATACACACCTGCCATACACACCTGCCACATACACACCTGCCACATACACACCTGCCACATACACACCTGTCACATACACACCTGCCACATACACACCTGCCATACACACCTGCCACATACACACCTGCCACATACACACCTGCCACATACACACCTGCCACATACACACCTGCCACATACACACCTGCCATACACACCTGCCACATACACACCTGCCACATACACACCTGCCATACACACCTGCCACATACACACCTGCCACATACACACCTGTCACATTCACTCCTGCCACATACACACCTGCCATACACACCTGCCACATACACACCTTCCACATACACACCTGCCACATACACACCTGTCACATACACACCTGCCACATACACACCTGCCATACACACCTGTCACATACACACCTGCCACATACACACCTGCCATACACACCTGCCACATACACACCTGCCACATACACACCTGCCATACACACCTGTCACATACACACCTGCCACATACACACCTGCCATACACACCTGTCACATACACACCTGCCACATACACACCTGCCACATACACACCTGCCACATACACACCTGCCACATACACCTGCCATACACACCTGCCACATACACACCTGCCACATACACACCTGCCACATACACACTGCGACATACACACCTGCCTCATACACACCTGCCACATACACACCTGCCACATACTCACCTGCCACATACACACCTGCCACATACTCACCTGCCACATACACACCTGCCACATACACACCTGCCACATACACACCTGCCACATACACACCTGCCACATACACACCTGCCACATACACACCTGCCACATACACACCTGCCACATACACACCTGCCACATACACACCTGCCACATACACACCTGCCACATACACACCTGCCACATACACACTGCCACATACACACCTGCCACATACACACCTGCACATACACACCTGCCACATACACACCTGCCACATACACGCCTGCCACATACACACCTGCCACATACACACCTGCCACATACACACCTGCCACATACACTCCTGCCACAATCACACCTGCCACATACACACCTGCCACATACACACCTGCCACATACACACCTGCCACATACACACCTGCCACATGTAGCAGGAGAGAACAATGTGCATGATGGTGGCCACCTTGGGTCGCTGGTGGAGCATTTAGATCCGTGGCTCCGGCACACATGATAACAAGGTCACCATGATAACAAGGTCACCATGATAACAAGGTCACCATGATAACAAGGTACACATGATAACAAGGTCACCATGATAACAAGGTACACATGATAACAAGGTCACCATGATAACAAGGTCACCATGATAACAAGGTCACCATGATAACAAGGTCCACATGATAACACGGTCACCATGATAACAAGGTCCACATGATAACAAGGTACACATGATAACAAGGTCACCATGATAACAAGGTCACATGATAACAAGGTCCACATGATAACAAGGTCACATGATAACAAGGTACACATGATAACAAGGTACACATGATAACAAGGTCACATGATAACAAGGTCACATGATAACAAGGTCACCATGATAACAAGGTACCATGATAACAAGGTCACCATGATAACAAGGTACACATGATAATAAGGTCACCATGATAACAAGGTACACATGATAACAAGGTCACCATGATAACAAGGTCACATGATAACAAGGTCACATGATAACAAGGTACACATGATAACAAGGTCCACATGATAACAAGGTCACCATGATAACAAGGTCACCATGATAACAAGGTCACATGATAACAAGGTCACCATGATAACAAGGTCACCATGATAACAAGGTACACATGATAACAAGGTCACCATGATAACAAGGTACACATGATAACAAGGTCACCATGATAACAAGGTCCACATGATAACAAGGTCACCATGATAACAAGGTCACCATGATAACAAGGTCCACATGATAACAAGGTCACATGATAACAAGGTCCACATGATAACACGGTCACCATGATAACAAGGTCCACATGATAACAAGGTCACCATGATAACAAGGTCACCATGATAACAAGGTCCACATGATAACAAGGTCACCATGATAACAAGGTCCACATGATAACAAGGTCACCATGATAACAAGGTCACCATGATAACAAGGTACACATGATAACAAGGTCCCATGATAACAAGGTACACATGATAACAAGGTCACCATGATAACAAGGTCCACATGATAACAAGGTCACCATGATAACAAGGTCACCATGATAACAAGGTCACATGATAACAAGGTCACCATGATAACAAGGTCCACATGATAACACGGTCACCATGATAACAAGGTCCACATGATAACAAGGCCACCATGATAACAAGGTACACATGATAACAAGGTCACCATGATAACAAGGTCCACATGATAACAACGGTCACCATGATAACAAGGTACACATGATAACAAGGTCACCATGATAACAAGGTCCACATGATAACAAGGTCACCATGATAACAAGGTCCACTTGATAACACGGTCACCATGATAACAATGTCCACATGATAACAAGGCCACCATGATAACAAGGTACACATGATAACAAGGTCACCATGATAACAAGGTCCACATGATAACAAGGTACACATGATAACAAGGTACACATGATAACAAGGTCACCATGAAACAAGGTCCACATGATAACAAGGTCACCATGATAACAAGGTCCACATGATAACACGGTCACCATGATAAAAAGGTCACCATGATAACAAGGTCACCATGATAACAAGGTACACATGATAACAAGGTCACCATGATAACAAGGTACACATGATAACAAGGTCACCATGATAACAAGGTACACATGATAACAAGGTCACCATGATAACAAGGTCACCATGATAACAAGGTACACATGATAACAAGGTCACCATGATAACAAGGTACACATGATAACAAGGTCACCATGATAACAAGGTCCACATGATAACAAGGTCACCATGATAACAAGGTCCACATGATAACAAGGTCACCATGATAACAAGGTCCACATGATAACAAGGTCACCATGATAACAAGGTCCACATGATAACAAGGTACACATGATAACAAGGTCCACATGATAACAAGGTCACCATGATAACAAGGTACACATGATAACAAGGTCACCATGATAACAAGGTACACATGATAACACGGTCACCATGATAACAAGGTCCACATGATAACAAGGCCACCATGATAACAAGGTACACATGATAACAAGGTCACCATGATAACAAGGTCCACATGATAACAAGGTACACATGATAACAAGGTACACATGATAACAAGGTACACATGATAACAAGGTCCATATGATAACAAGGTCACCATGATAACAGGTCACCATGACAACAAGGTCACCATGATAACACGGTCACCATGATAACAAGGTCACCATGATAACAAGGTCCACATGATAACAAGGTCACCATGATAACAGAGTTGTGGACTCTTGTAACATGTGGACTATGGTAACACGTAGACTGTGTTAACATGTTAACAGGTGGAAGCGGTTGGGCACCATTCCTCCCCACCGTCCCATCCCGAAGCTTACCCTGAACCCTTCCCAGTGTTATATAGTCGTAATGGCTTGGCGCTTCCCCCTGATATTTCTTCTTCCTAACTAAAGAGTGCGACAGCGAGCACATGTACTGACTTCACTGAGTAACCCCCCCCCCCCGCCTGGAGGCTGAGGACTCACGCCTTCACGCTCGGCTCTCTCTCTCACCTAACCTAACTCCCTAGTGAAACCCGTCTTGTAACCTCTACTCTGTTCTACTAGAGAGATGAGTGCTGGTGAGTGCTCTAACATAGTGCTCTATGGCACATCAGTAAAGGGGCAACAAACTCCATTTATCACCGCACTATATTTACCTAACACTTCAAATGTACTAATTAACTCATAAAAACTACACCAATTACTGCGTGAGTTCAATGACACTGGAATTATAGAAAGGGGGGGGGGACTCAGGACACTGCCATAGAGGAGTTCCTGGCACACGCTGCACTCTGTTCACTCAACCACTCTGGTGTAGACGAGGTATTACTGACACTCTTACCACAGCGTGCACCCTGGGTGGAGGAGCTGCCTCGCATGTGTGCTCTCTCAGGGGCACTCCCTTCACTCTCCTCCCACCTTACTCTGTAACCGTGTACTCTCTCCACTCTGGCAAGTGAGAACATGTTAACACAGTCCACATGATAACACAGAGTCCACATATGGTACAGGTTCCACCACCACCACCACATATGTACAGGTTCACACCACCACAATATGGTACAGGTTCCACCACCACCACATATGGTACAGGTTCCACCACCCACCACATATGGTACAGGTTCCCCACCACCACATATGGTACAGGTTCCACCACCACCACCACATATGGTACAGGGTCCACCACCACCACCACATATGGTACAGGTTCCACACAACCACCAATATGGTACAGGTTCCACCACCACCACATATGGTACAGGTTCCACCACCACCACATATGGTACAGGTTCCACCACCACCACCACATATGGTACAGGTTCCACCACCACCACCACATATGGTACAGGTTCCACCACCACCACCACATATGGTACAGGTTCCANCCAAAAGGAAAACAACGAAATGCAGATAAGAAACGCATGGTTTAATGAGAGATGTAGGCTAGCTTAGGAGCAAAGTGAAAGGGCATGGAGGAAACTAATGCACACCCTCACACTATTCCCCGTCATCCATATACACACCCTCACACTATTCCCCGTCATCCATATACACACCCTCACACTATTCTCCATCATCCATATACACACCCTCACACTATTCCCCATCATCCATATACACACCCTCACACTATTCCCCATCATCCATATACACACCCTCACACTATTCCCCTTCATCCATATACACACCCTCACACTATTCCCCATCATCCATATACACACCCTCACACTATTCCCCATCATCCATATACACACCCTCACACTATTCCCCATCATCCATATACACACCCTCACACTATTCCCCGTCATCCATATACACACCCTCACACTATTCCCCATCATCCATATACACACCCTCACACTATTCCCCGTCATCCATATACACACCCTCACGCTATTTATTTGTTACCTTCTTTGATGTATAGTCGTTGTTGACTTGTAGAGAAATACACCATCGGTCACTTCTGCAGGTTATTGAGCAAGGAACAAAGTATACAACTGGCCAGCCGAGGTCCAACCTACTCTGGGTCTGTGGGAATACTGACTGGTGACCAGAACGGCTGGTTATCTTGAGATGATTTCGGGGCTTTAGTGTCCCCGCGGCCCGGTCCTCGACCAGGCCTCCACCCCCAGGAAGCAGCCCGTGACAGCTGACTAACACCCAGGTACCTATTTACTGCTAGAAAACAGGGGCATAGGGTGAAAGAAACTCTGCCCAATGTTTCTCGCCGGCGCCCGGGATCGAACCCGGGACCACAGGATCACAGTCCAGCGTGCTGTCCGCTCGGCCGACCGGCTCCCTCCCTGGAGCCGGAGCTGGTACCAGAGAGCTGGTACCAACTCTCTGTGGAGAATGACATCACAGGCTTACTTGATTTGTGATTGGCTATCACCAACCGTCGTACAATTTGAATATTAACACCGCTAAGACCTGCTACCAATTCGAAGTCCAATGTCGACAAGCTCTGGGTAGCTAGACAGTCACAATGATATTGAGAAGAACCTCGGCGGCATTCAATAATGGCTTACATGAGAAATTGCATTAAAACATTAAAGGAAGCTTAGCTGGGTGTAATACTAACACCGTCGACATGTGCACAAAAATAGAACATAGTAGTTGAAAAATCGTGGTGACAATGCTTGAACTGAACAAGAGCATGGGGAACATATACATGTCTAGGTATCATGTATGAACAATACAATTCAAGGTGGTGCCTAACAAAATTATTAACATGTGTTAATGGCCTGTGCTTGGAAAATAATTAAAGACAATTATCTGCTTTAATGGAACAAAAGTGCTGACCTAACAACCACAAAGGAATCTTAAGATTAGATAACAGAAAAAAAATTGTACAATATATTTACAAGCTATATATAAGGACTGGATGGAGAAGGCTAACATCTGAGTGACAGCAGTCAGGAATCACTGGTCTCAATGTGGTTGCTAGAACTTTAATGGAACTTTTGATTAAACGCACTCTCAGAACACAAGTGGCACAGTTAACTTTACAATGGCACCTGATTTATGACAAATATATTTGAAAAAAACTTCTTTATTATGCATGTATATATATATATATATATATATATATATATATATATATATATATATATATATATATATATATATATATATATATATATATATATATATATATATATATATATATATATATATATATATATAATATACAGGACACATGGGGTAGAAATACTGTTGAGTGAATTTTTCCAAAACAAAATAGAATAACTGTAGAATGTACTGAACTATAAATTGTGTGGATATCTACACCTAGATCGTCCAGAGCACTATACAACTCTGGCTCTGACTGAAGGTCAGGAACAGATGAAGGTGCATGTGACAAACTTTCATCTTGAGAGGTAAACTCGTTGACGTCTGGCCGATGGACATGTGGTGAGTGCAAGGTTGAAACGAGAGGTCTAGATCTAAGATTATAGGTGGTAGTATGGGGTGGCTGAACATCAAGTGGTCTGTCAACCACAGGAGGTGATGTCCCAATAGAAGAATCTGTCTGGGTAATTTCGTTGTCATCTTCTTCATCAGTCTCATCAACAGTCATTTTGGCTAACTTCATGTGGTCTAAATGTTCATTTATATACTCTCCTGTTAACAAATTCTTAAGTCTGTACTTATTACTTTTGATAAGCTCGATTACCTTATATAGACCAAATTTCTTAGTTAACTTGTGCATAGGGCCAGACCTGTGTTGGTTAAGTACCATTACTACAGAACTGATAGTTATCTTACTTGGCTTAGCTCTTGCATTCCTCGCTCGAGTGAACTCGGATGTTGCCTTTGACAAGTGTTCTCTTATTTTCTTGAAAACTAGTTGCATTTGTCTACGCTTCACTTGAACAAAATCATCTATGATATATAAAGGAGTAGGAGGTACGTTAATCAATTCATTATGGGAGGCTCTTATCTGTACCATAAAGAATAGCGTGAGGAGGATCATCTGTAGAAACATTAATTGAAGAATTTATGACACACTGAATTAAGGGTATAAATTTATCCCAATTGCTTTTATCAAAATTCAACGTGGCTCTCAAGGCATCCAATACTTTCCTGCTAGTACGCTCTGCTAACCCATTACTTGCTGGGTGATATGGCATAATAATACATTTTTTAATGTTATATAAATCGCAGTTATATACAGTTGGTACCAAGACAGCTGGAACAACTAACTGACATTTCCTCGGGGCTGTCCTTAGCTTTGCTACTCTACACAGTAAATTGTGTAAAATCACTAACTCTTTCAATGGTACTGGCGGTTTATGAATCGGGCGAGTATCTTACTTAGTTAAAAACTTAATGACGGGTGCCCATAAGGGATTTTGTCTCTGTTCCGTCTCGACTACTGTAGCATCTAATGCTGGGTAATTAAACTGAATCGCAGCTACGTGTCAAGAAAATGCATCAGCAACAATATTTTGTTTTCGTGGAATATAACCAAATGTGGGATTGAACTCTTGAATTGTTCACAAATATCTGGCAAACTTTTCAACTGGATTCTTATTTTTGAACAAAGGAATTAATGGTTGGTGATCTGTAAGAACATGAACTGGGTAATTATAAATTGTATCCCTCAAATGTTTAAGAGCCCAAACAACTGATAATGCTTCACGTTCTGTTGCACTATAATTTTTCTCTTCTTTAGATAATGTACAGCTTGCATAAGCTATTGCGTGATCTCTGTGACCTTCTGTTTGAAGTAATGCAGCACCTAACCAATGTCACTAGCATCTGTAACCAACGTAAAAGGTTTAGAAAAATCTAGGTACTTAAGGACAGGTGACGAGATCAAGGCTGCCTTGAGTTTTTGGAATGACTGTTCCTGGGCTTCTTCCCAAATAAAGCGTTCATCTTTCCTTTGCAACATGTAAAGTGGAGCGGCTATAATAGAAAATTCAGCAATAAACGAACGATAAAATCCTACAAGACCTGTGAACTGTCTTACGGCTTCTGCGGTACAAGGCGTTGGAAAATCACGGGGCAGCAATAATTTTTCATTCATTCAATGTAATGCCTGAAGGTGTAACTGTATGACCTAGGAAATTAATCTTTTCTTTTAAAAATTAGCATTTTGCAAGTTTTATTTTTAAATTGGCTTCTGCGAGCTTTGCGAGTACTTTCTCAAGATTCTGGAAATGAGTCTGAACATCTTGCAACATGATTATGAGATCATCAAGGTAAACTAGAAGTGTACTTCCTATCAATCGACGAAATAGATTTGTCATGAGCCGTGAAAAGGTTACTGGAATACTCCGCAAACCAAATGGTATTCGTTTGAAATGAAAATGACCATTGGAAGTACTAAAGGTTGTTAATTGTTTACTTTCCTCATCAAGAGGGATTTGCCAGAATCCCTGCAACAAATCTAACGTTCAGAATACTTTGTTCCCACCTATACTTTGCAATAAATCATTTAGGACTGGAAGTGGGAAACTATCAGGTATAGTTACTCTATTAAGCTTCCGATAATCGATTACAAGTCTTCAATTACCATCTCGCTTTGGTACAAGAATCAGTGGCGCGGTCCACGGCGAATTACTCGACTCAATTACATCACACTGTAGCATTTCCTCTATGAGTCTATCAGCTTCTGCTCTCTGAGAATGTTTCCTCTATGAGTCTATCAGCTTCTGCTCCCTGAGAATGTTTCCTCTATGAGTCTATCAGCTTCTGCTCTCTGAGAATGTTTCCTCTATGAGTCTATCAGCTTCTGCTCCCTGAGAATGTTTCCTCTATGAGTCTATCAGCATCTGCTCCCTGAGAATGTTTCCTCTATGAGTCTATCAGCATCTGCTCCCTGAGAATGTTTCCTCTATGAGTCTATCAGCTTCTGCTCCCTGAGAATGTTTCCTCTATGAGTCTATCAGCTTCTGCTCCCTGAGAATGTTTCCTCTATGAGTCTATCAGCATCTGCTCTCTGAGAATGTTTCCTCTATGAGTCTATCAGCTTCTGCTCTCTGAGAATGTTTCCTCTATGAGTCTATCAGCTTCTGCTCTCTGAGAATGTTTCCTCTATGAGTCTATCAGCTTCTGCTCTCTGAGAATGTTTCCTCTATGAGTCTATCAGCTTCTGCTCTCTGAGAATGTTTCCTCTATGAGTCTATCAGCTTCTGCTCTCTGAGAATGTTTCCTCTATGAGTCTATCAGCTTCTGCTCTCTGAGAATGTTTCCTCTATGAGTCTATCAGCTTCTGCTCTCTGAGAATGTTTCCTCTATGAGTCTATCAGCTTCTGCTCTCTGAGAATGTTTCCTCTATGAGTCTATCAGCTTCTGCTCTCTGAGAATGTTTCCTCTATGAGTCTATCAGCTTCTGCTCTCTGAGAATGTTTCCTCTATGAGTCTATCAGCTTCTGCTCTCTGAGAATGTTTCCTCTATGAGTCTATCAGCTTCTGCTCCCTGAGAATGTTTCCTCTATGAGTCTATCAGCTTCTGCTCTCTGAGAATGTTTCCTCTATGAGTCTATCAGCTTCTGCTCCCTGAGAATGTTTCCTCTATGAGTCTATCAGCTTCTGCTCTCTGAGAATGTTTCCTCTATGAGTCTATCAGCTTCTGCTCTCTGAGAATGTTTCCTCTATGAGTCTATCAGCTTCTGCTCTCTGAGAATGTTTCCTCTATGAGTCTATCAGCTTCTGCTCTCTGAGAATGTTTCCTCTATGAGTCTATCAGCTTCTGCTCTCTGAGAATGTTTCCTCTATGAGTCTATCAGCTTCTGCTCCCTGAGAATGTTTCCTCTATGAGTCTATCAGCTTCTGCTCCCTGAGAATGTTTCCTCTATGAGTCTATCAGCTTCTGCTCTCTGAGAATGTTTCCTCTATGAGTCTATCAGCTTCTGCTCCCTGAGAATGTTTCCTCTATGAGTCTATCAGCTTCTGCTCTCTGAGAATGTTTCCTCTATGAGTCTATCAGCTTCTGCTCTCTGAGAATGTTTCCTCTATGAGTCTATCAGCTTCTGCTCTCTGAGAATGTTTCCTCTATGAGTCTATCAGCTTCTGCTCTCTGAGAATGTTTCCTCTATGAGTCTATCAGCTTCTGCTCTCTGAGAATGTTTCCTCTATGAGTCTATCAGCTTCTGCTCTCTGAGAATGTTTCCTCTATGAGTCTATCAGCTTCTGCTCTCTGAGAATGTTTCCTCTATGAGTCTATCAGCTTCTGCTCTCTGAGAATGTTTCCTCTATGAGTCTATCAGCTTCTGCTCTCTGAGAATGTTTCCTCTATGAGTCTATCAGCTTCTGCTCTCTGAGAATGTTTCCTCTATGAGTCTATCAGCTTCTGCTCTCTGAGAATGTTTCCTCTATGAGTCTATCAGCTTCTGCTCTCTGAGAATGTTTCCTCTATGAGTCTATCAGCTTCTGCTCTCTGAGAATGTTTCCTCTATGAGTCTATCAGCTTCTGCTCTCTGAGAATGTTTCCTCTATGAGTCTATCAGCTTCTGCTCTCTGAGAATGTTTCCTCTATGAGTCTATCAGCTTCTGCTCTCTGAGAATGTTTCCTCTATGAGTCTATCAGCTTCTGCTCTCTGAGAATGTTTCCTCTATGAGTCTATCAGCTTCTGCTCTCTGAGAATGTTTCCTCTATGAGTCTATCAGCTTCTGCTCTCTGAGAATGTTTCCTCTATGAGTCTATCAGCTTCTGCTCCCTGAGAATGTTTCCTCTATGAGTCTATCAGCTTCTGCTCTCTGAGAATGTTTCCTCTATGAGTCTATCAGCTTCTGCTCTCTGAGAATGTTTCCTCTATGAGTCTATCAGCTTCTGCTCTCTGAGAATGTTTCCTCTATGAGTCTATCAGCTTCTGCTCCTGAGAATGTTTCCTCTATGAGTCTATCAGCTTCTGCTCCCTGAGAATGTTTCCTCTATGAGTCTATCAGCTTCTGCTCTCTGAGAATGTTTCCTCTATGAGTCTATCAGCTTCTGCTCCCTGAGAATGTTTCCTCTATGAGTCTATCAGCTTCTGCTCTCTGAGAATGTTTCCTCTATGAGTCTATCAGCTTCTGCTCTCTGAGAATGTTTCCTCTATGAGTCTATCAGCTTCTGCTCTCTGAGAATGTTTCCTCTATGAGTCTATCAGCTTCTGCTCTCTGAGAATGTTTCCTCTATGAGTCTATCAGCTTCTGCTCTCTGAGAATGTTTCCTCTATGAGTCTATCAGCTTCTGCTCTCTGAGAATGTTTCCTCTATGAGTCTATCAGCTTCTGCTCTCTGAGAATGTTTCCTCTATGAGTCTATCAGCTTCTGCTCTCTGAGAATGTTTCCTCTATGAGTCTATCAGCTTCTGCTCTCTGAGAATGTTTCCTCTATGAGTCTATCAGCTTCTGCTCTCTGAGAATGTTTCCTCTATGAGTCTATCAGCTTCTGCTCTCTGAGAATGTTTCCTCTATGAGTCTATCAGCTTCTGCTCTCTGAGAATGTTTCCTCTATGAGTCTATCAGCTTCTGCTCTCTGAGAATGTTTCCTCTATGAGTCTATCAGCTTCTGCTCCCTGAGAATGTTTCCTCTATGAGTCTATCAGCTTCTGCTCTCTGAGAATGTTTCCTCTATGAGTCTATCAGCTTCTGCTCTCTGAGAATGTTTCCTCTATGAGTCTATCAGCTTCTGCTCTCTGAGAATGTTTCCTCTATGAGTCTATCAGCTTCTGCTCTCTGAGAATGTTTCCTCTATGAGTCTATCAGCTTCTGCTCTCTGAGAATGTTTCCTCTATGAGTCTATCAGCTTCTGCTCTCTGAGAATGTTTCCTCTATGAGTCTATCAGCTTCTGCTCTCTGAGAATGTTTCCTCTATGAGTCTATCAGCTTCTGCTCCTGAGAATGTTTCCTCTATGAGTCTATCAGCTTCTGCTCTCTGAGAATGTTTCCTCTATGAGTCTATCAGCTTCTGCTCTCTGAGAATGTTTCCTCTATGAGTCTATCAGCTTCTGCTCTCTGAGAATGTTTCCTCTATGAGTCTATCAGCTTCTGCTCTCTGAGAATGTTTCCTCTATGAGTCTATCAGCTTCTGCTCTCTGAGAATGTTTCCTCTATGAGTCTATCAGCTTCTGCTCTCTGAGAATGTTTCCTCTATGAGTCTATCAGCTTCTGCTCTCTGAGAATGTTTCCTCTATGAGTCTATCAGCTTCTGCTCTCTGAGAATGTTTCCTCTATGAGTCTATCAGCTTCTGCTCTCTGAGAATGTTTCCTCTATGAGTCTATCAGCTTCTGCTCTCTGAGAATGTTTCCTCTATGAGTCTATCAGCTTCTGCTCTCTGAGAATGTTTCCTCTATGAGTCTATCAGCTTCTGCTCTCTGAGAATGTTTCCTCTATGAGTCTATCAGCTTCTGCTCCCTGAGAATGTTTCCTCTATGAGTCTATCAGCTTCTGCTCTCTGAGAATGTTTCCTCTATGAGTCTATCAGCTTCTGCTCTCTGAGAATGTTTCCTCTATGAGTCTATCAGCTTCTGCTCTCTGAGAATGTTTCCTCTATGAGTCTATCAGCTTCTGCTCTCTGAGAATGTTTCCTCTATGAGTCTATCAGCTTCTGCTCTCTGAGAATGTTTCCTCTATGAGTCTATCAGCTCTCTGCTCCCTGAGAATGTTTCCTCTATGAGTCTATCAGCTTCTGCTCTCTGAGAATGTTTCCTCTATGAGTCTATCAGCTTCTGCTCTGAGAATGTTTCCTCTATGAGTCTATCAGCTTCTGCTCTCTGAGAATGTTTCCTCTATGAGTCTATCAGCTTCTGCTCTCTGAGAATGTTTCCTCTATGAGTCTATCAGCTTCTGCTCTCTGAGAATGTTTCCTCTATGAGTCTATCAGCTTCTGCTCTCTGAGAATGTTTCCTCTATGAGTCTATCAGCTTCTGCTCTCTGAGAATGTTTCCTCTATGAGTCTATCAGCTTCTGCTCCCTGAGAATGTTTCCTCTATGAGTCTATCAGCTTCTGCTCCCTGAGAATGTTTCCTCTATGAGTCTATCAGCTTCTGCTCTCTGAGAATGTTTCCTCTATGAGTCTATCAGCTTCTGCTCTCTGAGAATGTTTCCTCTATGAGTCTATCAGCTTCTGCTCTCTGAGAATGTTTCCTCTATGAGTCTATCAGCTTCTGCTCTCTGAGAATGTTTCCTCTATGAGTCTATCAGCTTCTGCTCTCTGAGAATGTTTCCTCTATGAGTCTATCAGCTTCTGCTCTCTGAGAATGTTTCCTCTATGAGTCTATCAGCTTCTGCTCTCTGAGAATGTTTCCTCTATGAGTCTATCAGCTTCTGCTCCCTGAGAATGTTTCCTCTATGAGTCTATCAGCTTCTGCTCTCTGAGAATGTTTCCTCTATGAGTCTATCAGCTTCTGCTCTCTGAGAATGTTTCCTCTATGAGTCTATCAGCTTCTGCTCTCTGAGAATGTTTCCTCTATGAGTCTATCAGCTTCTGCTCTCTGAGAATGTTTCCTCTATGAGTCTATCAGCTTCTGCTCTCTGAGAATGTTTCCTCTATGAGTCTATCAGCTTCTGCTCCCTGAGAATGTTTCCTCTATGAGTCTATCAGCTTCTGCTCTCTGAGAATGTTTCCTCTATGAGTCTATCAGCTTCTGCTCCCTGAGAATGTTTCCTCTATGAGTCTATCAGCTTCTGCTCCCTGAGAATGTTTCCTCTATGAGTCTATCAGCTTCTGCTCTCTGAGAATGTTTCCTCTATGAGTCTATCAGCTTCTGCTCTCTGAGAATGTTTCCTCTATGAGTCTATCAGCTTCTGCTCCCTGAGAATGTTTCCTCTATGAGTCTATCAGCTTCTGCTCTCTGAGAATGTTTCCTCTATGAGTCTATCAGCTTCTGCTCCCTGAGAATGTTTCCTCTATGAGTCTATCAGCTTCTGCTCTCTGAGAATGTTTCCTCTATGAGTCTATCAGCTTCTGCTCTCTGAGAATGTTTCCTCTATGAGTCTATCAGCTTCTGCTCTCTGAGAATGTTTCCTCTATGAGTCTATCAGCTTCTGCTCTCTGAGAATGTTTCCTCTATGAGTCTATCAGCTTCTGCTCCCTGAGAATGTTTCCTCTATGAGTCTATCAGCTTCTGCTCCCTGAGAATGTTTCCTCTATGAGTCTATCAGCTTCTGCTCCCTGAGAATGTTTCCTCTATGAGTCTATCAGCTTCTGCTCTCTGAGAATGTTTCCTCTATGAGTCTATCAGCTTCTGCTCTCTGAGAATGTTTCCTCTATGAGTCTATCAGCTTCTGCTCCCTGAGAATGTTTCCTCTATGAGTCTATCAGCTTCTGCTCCCTGAGAATGTTTCCTCTATGAGTCTATCAGCTTCTGCTCCCTGAGAATGTTTCCTCTATGAGTCTATCAGCTTCTGCTCCCTGAGAATGTTTCCTCTATGAGTCTATCAGCTTCTGCTCCCTGAGAATGTTTCCTCTATGAGTCTATCAGCTTCTGCTCTCTGAGAATGTTTCCTCTATGAGTCTATCAGCTTCTGCTCTCTGAGAATGTTTCCTCTATGAGTCTATCAGCTTCTGCTCCCTGAGAATGTTTCCTCTATGAGTCTATCAGCTTCTGCTCCCTGAGAATGTTTCCTCTATGAGTCTATCAGCTTCTGCTCTCTGAGAATGTTTCCTCTATGAGTCTATCAGCTTCTGCTCCCTGAGAATGTTTCCTCTATGAGTCTATCAGCTTCTGCTCCCTGAGAATGTTTCCTCTATGAGTCTATCAGCTTCTGCTCCCTGAGAATGTTTCCTCTATGAGTCTATCAGCTTCTGCTCTCTGAGAATGTTTCCTCTATGAGTCTATCAGCTTCTGCTCTCTGAGAATGTTTCCTCTATGAGTCTATCAGCTTCTGCTCCCTGAGAATGTTTCCTCTATGAGTCTATCAGCTTCTGCTCCCTGAGAATGTTTCCTCTATGAGTCTATCAGCTTCTGCTCCCTGAGAATGTTTCCTCTATGAGTCTATCAGCTTCTGCTCCCTGAGAATGTTTCCTCTATGAGTCTATCAGCTTCTGCTCTCTGAGAATGTTTCCTCTATGAGTCTATCAGCTTCTGCTCTCTGAGAATGTTTCCTCTATGAGTCTATCAGCTTCTGCTCCCTGAGAATGTTTCCTCTATGAGTCTATCAGCTTCTGCTCTCTGAGAATGTTTCCTCTATGAGTCTATCAGCTTCTGCTCTCTGAGAATGTTTCCTCTATGAGTCTATCAGCTTCTGCTCCCTGAGAATGTTTCCTCTATGAGTCTATCAGCTTCTGCTCTCTGAGAATGTTTCCTCTATGAGTCTATCAGCTTCTGCTCTCTGAGAATGTTTCCTCTATGAGTCTATCAGCTTCTGCTCCCTGAGAATGTTTCCTCTATGAGTCTATCAGCTTCTGCTCTCTGAGAATGTTTCCTCTATGAGTCTATCAGCTTCTGCTCTCTGAGAATGTTTCCTCTATGAGTCTATCAGCTTCTGCTCCTGAGAATGTTTCCTCTATGAGTCTATCAGCTTCTGCTCCCTGAGAATGTTTCCTCTATGAGTCTATCAGCTTCTGCTCCCTGAGAATGTTTCCTCTATGAGTCTATCAGCTTCTGCTCTCTGAGAATGTTTCCTCTATGAGTCTATCAGCTTCTGCTCCCTGAGAATGTTTCCTCTATGAGTCTATCAGCTTCTGCTCCCTGAGAATGTTTCCTCTATGAGTCTATCAGCTTCTGCTCCCTGAGAATGTTTCCTCTATGAGTCTATCAGCTTCTGCTCCCTGAGAATGTTTCCTCTATGAGTCTATCAGCTTCTGCTCCCTGAGAATGTTTCCTCTATGAGTCTATCAGCTTCTGCTCCCTGAGAATGTTTCCTCTATGAGTCTATCAGCTTCTGCTCCCTGAGAATGTTTCCTCTATGAGTCTATCAGCTTCTGCTCTCTGAGAATGTTTCCTCTATGAGTCTATCAGCTTCTGCTCTCTGAGAATGTTTCCTCTATGAGTCTATCAGCTTCTGCTCCCTGAGAATGTTTCCTCTATGAGTCTATCAGCTTCTGCTCTCTGAGAATGTTTCCTCTATGAGTCTATCAGCTTCTGCTCCCTGAGAATGTTTCCTCTATGAGTCTATCAGCTTCTGCTCCTGAGAATGTTTCCTCTATGAGTCTATCAGCTTCTGCTCTCTGAGAATGTTTCCTCTATGAGTCTATCAGCTTCTGCTCCCTGAGAATGTTTCCTCTATGAGTCTATCAGCTTCTGCTCCCTGAGAATGTTTCCTCTATGAGTCTATCAGCTTCTGCTCCCTGAGAATGTTTCCTCTATGAGTCTATCAGCTTCTGCTCCCTGAGAATGTTTCCTCTATGAGTCTATCAGCTTCTGCTCCCTGAGAATGGGGTAGACGATATGCTGGTACATTAATGGCCGTAGTTCATGGTTCAAGGGGAGTTTTATGTGTAATAAGAGGAGTGAGACCAAACTTTTCTCCTGGCAGAGCAACAATGGTGTGCCACATACACACCTGCCATACACACCTGCCACATACACACCTGCCACATACACACCTGCACCATACACACCTGCCATACACACCTGCCATACACACCTGCCACATACACACCTGCCATACACACCTGCCATACACACCTGCCACATACACACCTGCCACATACACACCTGCCACATACACACCTGCCACATACACACCTGCCACATACACACCTGCCACATACACACCTGCCATACACACCTGCCATACACACCTGCCACATACACACCTGCCACATACACACCTGCCACATACACACCTGCACCATACACACCTGCCACATACACACCTGTCACATACACTCCTGCCACATACACACCTGCACCATACACACCTGCCACATACACACCTGCCACATACACACCTGCTACATACACACCTGCCACATACACACCTGCCATACACACCTGTCACATACACACCTGCCACATACACACCGGCCACATACACACCTGCCACATACACACCTGCACCATACACACCTGCCACATACACACCTGCCACATACACACCTGCTACATACACACCTGCCACATACACACCTGCCAAATACACACCTGTCACATTCACACCTGCACCATACACACCTGCCACATACACACCTGCCACATACACACCTGCTACATACACACCTGCCACATACACACCTGCCACATACACACCTGTCACATTCACTCCTGCCACATACACACCTGCCACATACACACCTGTCACATACACACCTGCCACATACACACCTGCCACATACACTCCTGCCACATACACACCTGCACCATACACACCTGCCACATACACACCTGCCACATACACACCTGCTACATACACACCTGCCACATACACACCTGTCACATTCACTCCTGCCACATACACACCTGCCACATACACACCTGCCACATATACACCTGCCACATACACACCTGCCACATACACACCTGCCACATACACACCTGTCACATTCACTCCTGCCACATACACACCTGCCACATACACTCCTGCCACATACACACCTGCACCATACACACCTGCCACATACACACCTGCCACATACACGCCTGCCACATACACACCTGCCACATACACACCTGCCACATACACACCTGCCACATACACTCCTGCCACATACACACCTGCCACATACACACCTGCCACATACACACCTGCCACATACACACCTGCCACATACACGCCTGCCACACACACCTGCCACATACACACCTGCTACATACACACCTGCCACATACACACCTGCCACATACACACCTGCCACATACACACCTGCCACATACACACCTGCCACATACACAGCTGCCACATACACACCTGTCACATTCACTCCTGCCACATACACACCTGCCACATACACTCCTGCCACATACACACCTGCACCATACACACCTGCCACATACACACCTGCCACATACAAGCCTGCCACATACACACCTGCCACATACACACCTGCCACATACACACCTGCCACATACACTCCTGCCACATACACACCTGCCACATACACACCTGCCACATACACACCTGCCACATACACGCCTGCCACATACACATCTGCCACATACACACCTGCCACATTCACACCTGCCACATACACACCTGCCACATACACACCTGCCACATACACACCTGCCACATACACACCTGCCACATTCACTCCTGCCACATACACACCTGCCACATACACACCTGCCACATACACACCTGCCACATACACACCTGCCACATTCACTCCTGCCACATACACACCTGCCACATACACACCTGCCACATACACACCTGCCACATACACACCTGCCACATACACACCTGCCACATACACACCTGCCACATACACACCTGCCACATTCACTCCTGCCACATACACACCTGCCACATACACACCTGCCACATACACACCTGCCACATTCACTCCTGCCACATACACACCTGCCACATACACACCTGCCACATACACACCTGCCACATACACACCTGCCACATACACGCCTGCCACATACACACCTGCCACATACACACCTGCCACATACACACCTGCCACATACACTCCTGCCACAATCACACCTGCCACATACACACCTGCCACATACACACCTGCCACATACACACCTGCCACATACACACCTGCCACATGTAGCAGGAGAGAACAATGTGCATGATGGTGGCCACCTTGGGTCGCTGGTGGAGCATTTAGATCCGTGGCTCCGGCACACATGATAACAAGGTCACCATGATAACAAGGTCACCATGATAACAAGGTCACCATGATAACAAGGTACACATGATAACAAGGTCACCATGATAACAAGGTACACATGATAACAAGGTCACCATGATAACAAGGTCACCATGATAACAAGGTCACCATGATAACAAGGTCCACATGATAACACGGTCACCATGATAACAAGGTCCACATGATAACAAGGTACACATGATAACAAGGTACACATGATAACAAGGTCCACATGATAACAAGGTCCACATGATAACAAGGTACACATGATAACAAGGTACACATGATAACAAGGTACACATGATAACAAGGTACACATAATAACAAGGTCCACATGATAACAAGGTACACATGATAACAAGGTACACATGATAACAAGGTCCACATGATAACAAGGTACACATGATAATACGGTCACCATGATAACAAGGTACACATGATAACAAGGTCCACATGATAATACGGTCACCATGATTACAAGGTACACATGATAACAAGGTACACATGATAACAAGGTACACATGATAATACGGTCACCATGATAACAAGGTACACATGATAACAAGGTCCACATGATAATACGGTCACCATGATAACAAGGTTCACATGATAACAAGGCCACCATGATAACAAGGTACACATGATAACAAGGTCACCATGATAACAAGGTACACATGATAACAAGGCCACCATGATAACAAGGTCCACATGATAACAAGGTCACCATGATAACAAGGTCACCATGATAACAAGGTCCACATGATAACAAGGTACACATGACAACAAGGTACACATGATAACAAGGTACACATGATAACAAGGTCCACATGATAACAAGGTCACCATGATAACAGAGTTGTGGACTCTTGTAACATGTGGACTATGGTAACACGTAGACTGTGTTAACATGTTAACAGGTGGAAGCGGTTGGGCACCGTCCCATCCCAAAGCCTTACCCTGAACCCTTCCCAGTGCTATATAGTCGTAATGGCTTGGCGCTTCCCCCTGATATTTCTTCTTCCTAACTAAAGAGTGCGACAGCGAGCACATGTA
Organism: Procambarus virginalis; assembly: GCA_020271785.1. Lineage (NCBI taxonomy): Eukaryota > Metazoa > Arthropoda > Malacostraca > Decapoda > Cambaridae > Procambarus > Procambarus virginalis. The sequence continues at coordinate 17,705 of WNGS01009997.1, read as the reverse complement.
CTGACTTCACTGAGTAACCCCCCCCCCCCCCCCACGCCTGGAGGCTGAGGACTCACGCCTTACTCACGCTCGTCTCTTCTCTCACCTAACCTAACTCCCTAGTGAAACCCGTCTTGTAACCTCTACTCTAGTTCTACTAGAGAGATGAGTGCTGGTGAGTGCTCTAACATAGTGCTCTATGGCACATCAGTAAAGGGGGCAACAAACTCCATTTATCACCATATTTACCTAACACTTCAAATGTACTAATTAACTCATAAAAACTAAACCAATTACTGCGTTAGTTCAATGACACTGGAATTAATAGAAAGGGGG